>AWOL01S0012226.1:15393-27888 GCA_000715115.1 Nicotiana otophora | reverse complement strand
TTTTTTTTTTTTTTTCAATAACCAGTGTTGGTTATGGATCTAGAAGAAACTAAAAAACTTAGCTAGAAATTCCCCACAGAAATTGTTTGACCAAAAAATATAATTTTAGGTTAAACTATTTAATTTATATGACGAAGGGCTAAATCTAGTTAAGGATAATAACTCAAGATATTAAGCACAAGGAGGCAAGGNGCAAGATAGATGAGACAGATTCCGTATATGGTTGATGACAATAAATGTAAAATACTCTTACAACAAGAACACTAAGTGAGATATATCTAGCAATAAATGTCTATAAATGGCCTTTATGTAAACAAAGAGAATGATTCACCCAATAATGAATGGACAAGACGAATATTCTGCCTGACAACGGTGTATGGCGGATAGATATGAACAATCCTTTGATCTGATGGAAAATTATGGAATAATATAAACAAGAATCTTTGTTAAAAGGTAATCTTTGTGTTTGTGACGGAGAGAGAGTTTTCTTCTCAAAAGTGTTCTTATCACCAATAATATTACATGCCCCTATCATTGTCTCTTCTTTCTATAAATACGAGGCATTTTTCTTAGGAAATCCTAATAGTACAATCATTAGGAATATTGACTAGAATATTCCCCTTTTAATACATTGTTCTCACAAATTAATTGTTACAAGTCTTATCACTAGTAGTCGATCTCGACCTCGACCCTTGCTGACATCTTGACCGCGATCTCTATTGATATCTCGACCACGGCTCATGTCGATACTTCGGCCATTAATCTCGCTATGTCTTGGATGAGCTCGACCATTAACATTCTTTAATGCCATTTTATGCTAAATATTCCAAAGGTAGATTTTTGGCCTATTTAGCCACGATTTCAGAATAACCCACTGACGTTTAAGTATGACCATCTTTTTGTTCCCCTTCAAATTTGAACATCTTTTCTTGCACGTCCTTAATTTTCCTTGTAATTTTAGCATTTTTTTCTCCCTACAATTATGTTTAAAAAATTTCCTTTTGTAATTATTTTCATCTTTTATTGTTTTCTTTCAAATATATAAAATTGTTTGCAACCTTTTATTACTTTTACTTGTCATTGTTTTATGTTAAAAACTTAATATTAACATAAAATGTTTTGCATTGTTGTTATAATGTTTACATAGTGTTAGGTGTCAATAGATATTTAAAAACCGACCGAACCGTACCGTAGCGAATCAAATTTTAGGTTTCTTTTAATAAAATCGTAGGTTTTTATATAAATCTATAACCATACCGATAATTAGGGTAAGATTTTTATTTTATAAATATAAACCGAAAAAATATCGAACCGTATCGAATAAATTTACAATGTGAAAAATATATTTATATATTAAGTTTAAAATAATAAAGCATTAAAAATTTTCTTGGGCCTTAGAATTATAAAATAGTAACAAGCCAACAAGTAATTAAACTCAAAATTCTAATTCCTAAACCTATTATGCTACTCCTATTGAAACTAAATAATTTTTTGTTGTTGTTCACTGGCAAGACACAAGGTATGATTTTGATTTATCTTTTTAAATATTTAATCTTCTATATACTTTATTCTTGAATCTCAGCTTAGTTAATATTTTTCCACTCATGTGATTTATATTGTTTTTGTATTTTTCCACTCATGTAATTTATACTCTAGTCATCTTTCATATTTTCTTAATTCATCACCTTTTAAACTATAAAAATGTATAGAAAGTTTTGCTAAGTCTTATAAAAGTACGTATGTTATTGCATTCTACTTCTACTAGTGACTTTTACATGATATTAAAAAAATTACTGAAAATTTACCGAACTGTACCGATACCGAAGAGAAACCGACATGATTGAGGCGGTTTCTAAAAGTCTAATTTTGGTTATACATAATAGAATACCGAAAAATTAGTATGGTACAAATTCAATAAAATAACTGGCCGAACCGAACCATTTACACCCCTACATAGTGTCAGTGAAATTGATATTATATATTTGATTGATAGTTTATCCAAATGCAATTATACCTTAAAAACTATTCCTCACCGTATAAAAATTAAATCTAAGACAATAAGCGAAAAACATGAACCATCTTTTACGCAAAGAGGTGGTAAAAAACGTGCATTACGGCTATTTTTGGGGGTTGAAAGTTCATTAATGAATAGCAAAATAATGCAGGCCATTGGTTTCAAACCTCCATCCAATTACCGTTCAGAACAGAATCATATAAACTTTTACCATTCTCTATCATTGAAACTAGCCCAGAGAAGACCATCTCCAAGAGAGAAAAGTGACAACAAAAACCAAAAAAAAAAAAAAAGACAAAAAAATTATAACAAAGTATTGCAAGAAAAAATAAAAGATAAAAATGGCTGTTAGATATGGAAATTGGGTTGCTTTCTCATTGGTCTCTCTGGCCTTAACTTCCCTTGTATTTGCATCCATTGCAAATGCACAACCTGGTGTCAATATGAATCCCTTTTGTGTAAAAGCCTTAGACAAGGCATTTTGTTCAGAGGTTGTGAAGCCGGCTGACACGTGGCAAGAAGCAATCACCGAAGTTTTATCAGAGACAATAATGCAAGCCAAAATGGCAGAGCCAATTATGGCAAACTTATTAATAACATTGCCTTCTACATTGGATGCAAAATTTAAAGACAACATTGGATTAGCTTGCAGAAAGTCGTATGATGATGTTGCTGATTTACTCAAAGAGGTTGAAGAGGCATTAAAAACTGGTGACAAAACTAAGATTGCTAATATCAAGTTATCTGCAGCCTATGCAAGATTGGATGATTGCGCAGACGAATTTAGCAAAACACAAATCCCAGCTGAATTTTCAACCTTTTATGAAGGTAGTAAGAAATTGCTTAGCACTTGCTTGGCTGTTGAAAGAACCAGGCCTGATATTATTTAAAATCATTTGAAGGAGGAAAAAAACTTGGGAACGTGAAAATGCATTTTCTAATTTTATTATTGTAACCATTTCTTTTTTTATATGGTGAATGGAGCTAGCATTTTTTTGGTATCCGAAACTTCATTTGTTGAATTCTGATCTATTATGTAATTTCATCACTGATGATGAATAAAATGCTTTGTTTCACCCTTAAAGAATGAGGTGGTGCTATTGTCAAAGCACAACTAATCCTTATTATTAGAATTTTTTTTGTTTCATTTGTACCTCTGTTTTGACAGCGTTGTCAATGAATAATTGTTGTAAATTCTCATTTACTTTTCCTTTCCTTGGCAACTGCAAATAAAATTAGAATATGTGCTTCTTTTTCCCCCTGTTATACAAGAGGATATTTGAATTATCTACTAACGTTATCCACATTATCAAGAGGCAAAAGTATATACAAGCATATAACCCTATGGCATTAGTTAATAGTTATATATGTATAATTTGGTAATTCGATTATGCTGTAATGTACACCTATTTGACTTGTGCATCTTAACATGTCATCTGAAATATCTAATATACTTTAAAATTAGCTCACAATGATAATTCGTTCAACCACCAGTAGGTATGGTGGAATGGCAAAAGTTCCTTCTCCATTGCTTAGAGGTCTCATATACTAACCTTGAGAATAGAGTCATTTTTATTAAGAAGCTTTAAAACTCCAACCTTGAGAATAGAGTATTTTTCAGCGTTATATCCACATTAGAGAAAACTTCCCCAAAGTTGTCCAACTGTCCCAATAGGATTTATTGAGCCAACAAAATCACATCAGAAATAGAGATAGAAAGCGCAATAATTTGAAAAGGAGACGTATCAATAAATTTCTGCGCAATTTGACCAAGCTGAAGGCCCAAATATGGGCAAATGGTCTATTAAATGTAGAAGAATGGGCCCCTTTCCTTTTTTCTTTTACTTGTAAGTTGTAAGACTGGCCACTGTGCTAGCTAAAACGAAATCATTTTCAGTTTAGGTCGCTAATGATATTTACGCTTCTGTGAAATTCAGAAGGGGCTAAAAAAGTTAACATGGAAATACATGTATAAAAAATTAATAATTTTTACTTTTACTCAAACTCTCACCTTTTTCGTCTTTATATAAGTTTGAGGGTTTGTTACTAAACCTCCAAATGCAACATGGAAAAGCTAAAACAAAGGAATTTTTCGATTCCTTTGATGAAATTCTTACCTTCCCCATTACCTTTTTAAGACAATTTAGCTTTTGTGTTGGAAAATTTTGTATTTTTGACGCTTTCATAGAATTTTCATTTACTAAAGTAGGATTCCTACTGTCAATTATTTGTACGACATTGCATTATCGAAAAAGATAGAAAATGAAAGAGAGAAGACAAGGTACCAAAAACACTAAATGTCAATAAGGCACATGAACGTTAGCATCAGTGGAGTGGAGAAGAGTTTCACAAGGGCCACATTCCTTCTTTTCCTTTGACATCTCATATTTTTTTGCTCTGTAGCTTTTTTGTTTTTTGTTACTTCACAAAAAAGATAGCTCTCAATTGGGCCAAACCACTCCACTCCCAACTTTAATTTTCTACCAGACTTGCCTCTCTAATCATTTATTCAACAATTCAATAAATGAACATCCTTATCGTTTCAATCTTTCTGTTTATAACTACTATCTTTGGTTCATATTATTGATCATTTACAATTGTTATACACTCCTATATAAAGATACTTAATAGTTTAAGGTGATTCTCGAATTTATTATTGAACGACTTCACCTGCGGATCCATGATTTTTAAATCATGGGTGCTTAACTATTTTTCATCTCAAAATTGCTACTAAGACGAGGTGTTCGCTTAATATATTTGTATAAATTTTCTAGTTTTTATAATAAATAATAGTATTTGGTTTCATAAGTAATGAGTACTCAAGCACCCATAACCTATAATGTAGATCCGCCCCTGAACGCCTACTTAATAGATATTATAGTACATATTAGAGCAATAAGAGTAAATTTCAGGAGACGTGTAATTTTTTGCCTTTTTCTTTTACTGTACTATATGCACACCCGCCAACACGCTCATCTATATATAGATATCTATCTATATTTATATCTATACTATATTAAAAGTCTGAAAGCCCTTAGCGAAATGTCGTTTGCCCTTTTTATCCTTTAGAAATAGATTTCACACTGGATAAAACTGTAAAATCAAAAAAATTTCCTAATATTTAGGAGTTCTAAATATCATCTCCTAATATGGATACAAAATATTAAAACAGTAAAAGAATACAAAAAAATAGGAGGAAAGTTTCTTGTTGGTTTCCAACAAGGAAACTTCACGATTTTGTTTAATATTTCTGTTCCTTGTCATTGTTTAATCATAAAGACCAATTCTGCCTCTTTATTTTCTTTTCATATGATTTATTTGTTGTTTTTTAAATTTAAATATAAGTACTTTTTAAGCTTGGTCAAATTCGTTTATTCTATTCTAAAAAATTAATACCGCATTAGGTTTTGAAATAGTAATTGTTTTTGAAAAATATAGTAATTATTAATTTGTGATAGAAAATTAATTACTGTAATTTAGTTTATAGAAAATACCTAAATTACCTCAATGCATATTCATGTTAAATAG
The DNA here is from genome assembly GCA_000715115.1 of Nicotiana otophora. NCBI lineage: Eukaryota > Viridiplantae > Streptophyta > Magnoliopsida > Solanales > Solanaceae > Nicotiana > Nicotiana otophora. The sequence continues at coordinate 22,346 of AWOL01S0012226.1, read as the reverse complement.
ATGAAAAAGGACTTTTATTTTTTGGTAAAAAAGAAACTAATATTATTACTAAGAAAGTTTATTACATAATATAAATTTACAAAATAGAAATTACTTACGAAATTCATCTTGTGGCTGATATAATTTTTTTATACTCTGTCACTAATTCTATCATTGAATAGGATTAGTGATAATTTTTTGTTATTTGACTACATAATTTGTCCATCGCTAACTTTCTTCTTTTTGTAGTTGACTTATCTAGAATACATGGTACATAGACGATTATTTTGATACGAATTAATATAAAAGAAGGGGTTACATAATAGAATACTAAACTTTCAAAATTATCTTGGTTGTTTTCATACTTAGCTAGGTTGTCCGCTCCTTTTTTTGATTAAATAGGCTCAATATTTGTCATTTTCAAGATCTTATATTTAAAAAAAAATTATTTTCAAGGGCTTACATTTTTATAATTTTATACGCATCGATAGAGGGTCACGCGCATCGCGCATATTCTAAAACTAGTTATTATAAAAGCACGAATGTTGAAACGCTAAATATTGATTGACCAAAATATCCCTGAAATATTGACTGACTTTTATACCCTTTTAAAGCTAAATTATTTCTTCAAAAACTAATTTTATGTTGGATAGAATTGTATTTCTACCTTTGTCTTATACAATTTTTTTGAGCTATTGTTGAAATTCTAAAGCATGATTTGAGAATGAGAAGAAAAATTATACTATATATTATTCCCCGGTTGATGGCCACTTTATATCATTCCCATTACTAAGAAGAGGAAATTTGTTTTCTCTCATTCTGCATAATCGTACGGGCTTTCTTTTTTGCATCAACTAAGGTAGTGCAATTGTTTGTTATGATTCAGTCATCTATCTTCTTCTTCTCCTGCATTGAAATTCCATGTATTTTCCTACCACGAATATTGAAACAGGTTTGGAGAACTTATACGAATATAGATTATAGATGGTGAAATAAAATTAAGCCATTGGAACTTTCATAGAAGCAAAGTTATTCGGAGGAATCTAAACTCCTCTAACGTAGATATGAACTTCGGTGATATTTTTATTTGCTAGAGGCCTGCAATTCACTTGAAAACTTATCTACTTTTTATTGAGTTAGTTAAATTGGATAAATATTTTTTAGAAACTTAAAATTGTATTTCTTAATTTTTAATAATATTTAAGTGATATTCAAAATTTTGCGCTCATTAATGTATTCTAAATGAATTATCATTAATTATTTTTTATTTTAAAATATTTATTCTAAATGAGTTGTCCTTCATTATTATTCTTTTTTGAATTTATTCCGACGAAGGACAACTCCCTATATTCTTCATATTTTATGTTATTTATCGCAAAATATTAACTCAACATNTTTTTTCTTTTAAAATATTTATTCTAAATGAGTTGTCCTTCATTATTATTCTTTTTTGAATTTATTCCGACGAAGGACAACTCCCTATATTCTTCATATTTTATGTTATTTATCGCAAAATATTAACTCAACATTAGTCAATTTTTAAAATTTTACATTTTTATTATTAATATTTTGGAGGTACAAGGCCAATCTTTTCATTCTCAAATTAAAAGACCAAAAGATTCAATCTAAGAATCGTGAAAAACAAAATTAGTATTTTGTTTTAGTATTATCACAGAAATAACAATAATTTTCATAAGATATTTCCACATAAATCCTCATAGATCACACAATAAGGCATTTGAAAACTTCAATTGGACACGATTTCATCATCTATTTAGCTAGCCAAATACTAAAATATCTATTATTTTCAACAACAAAAATCTTTAACTTTTATTTTATAATTTTATATAAATATCTAATACTGATATCAGTGATCTTGGAAATAACTTAGATGGAGAAAATGTGGGAGGCTCAACCATTCCTCACTCAGAGAATGGTTAATTGCCTAGCATAGAATGTTAGGGGCTTAAATGCCCCTAATAAGCAGAGGGAAGTGAAACTCCTATGCTATGAAGAAAGAGAGGGGCTAATAGGTCTGCTAGAAACAAAACTGAAACAGGATAAGGTTCAAAAAATAATTGAAAAGCAATTTAGCGGCCGGAGGTATACCACAAATCTGAACTATCATTACAATGGTAGGATTGTAGTGGTCTGGAGACCTAACTTCTATAGAGTTACACCTTTAAGTATGAATGCACATGTTCTGTCCTATGAGGTGTATTATATTCCCCTACAGGTTACATTTGGAGTATCTTTTGTGTATGCATTTAACACTAAGGAAGAAAGGAGAGGTCTGTAGGAGTATCTAGAAGAACATGTAGCTAGATGCAAAAGGCCATGGTTGGTTATAGGTGATTTCAATTCTGTTTTAAACATGGAGGATAGAATATGAGGTAATCCTGTCTCATAGGCTGAAGTAGTGGAGTTTAATAAGTGTATAGAAGCTTGTGGATTGATTGAACTACCTAATCAAGGGTGCAGATATTCATGGAATGATAGACATAGTAATCAAAGAATTTATTCTAAGATAGATTGGGCACTAATCAATAATGATTGGCTTGATTCAATGCCTGATTGTAAAGCAATGTTTCTCCCTCAAAGAATAAGTGACCACTGTCCAGTGAAGGTTGTGCTAAACAATGAAAGACATAGAGGCAGGAAACCTTTTAAGTTCTGCAATGTATGGACTCAACATCCACAATTCTTGGAGCAGGTTGAGAGAGGTTAGAATATAGAGATTGAAGGCTGTAAAATGTTAAGGGTTGTTAGGAAACTGAAGCTATTAAAGAAAACTTTGAGAGGCTTAAACAAAAATTTCTTCAAGAACATTGAGGATGAAGTAAAAGAGGATAGGGAAGCTTTATTGCAAGTTCAGAAGCAGCTACAACTACGACCAACAGATCCAAACTTGTAACAAGAAGACATCAGAAATACCAAAAGTTCAGACATTCATCTTACTTAGCTGAGGTCTACTTGCAACAAAAAAGTAAGGCTACATGGATAAAGTTAGGAGATGACAATACTAGATACTTTTATTCAGTCATCAAACATAAGAGGCTCCAACAGACAATTACTCAATTGAAGGATGATCAGGATATTTGGCAGTCAGATCCAGGTAGTATAGCTCAACTATTTGTCAAATACTATGAAGAAATGCTGGGGAAAAAAGCAAGAAGCAGAACCAAAGCAGCTGAAACATTTATAAAGAATGGCCATATTTTATCAACTGAACAACAAGTAGACCTAATGAAACCTTTTGAAAGGAAGGAGGTAAAAGCTGCTATATTCCAAATTGACAGTAATAAGAGTCCAGGGCCTGATGGTTATGGTAGTGGCTTCTTTAAGTCAGCCTGGCCTATTATAGGGGAAGAGGTTATAGATGCAGTTCTGGAGTTCTTCAAAAATGGAAAGTTGTTGGGACAACTGAATGCAACTAATATTGCTTTGATTCCTAAACTAAGCAATCTAGAGTATGCAAGCCAATTCAGGCCTATTTCCTGTTGCAATATATTGTACAAGTGCATCTCAAGGTTATTATGTAGCAGACTGAGAGTGGCAACACAACATCTGATAGCAGATAACCAATCTGCTTTTGTACCTGGCAGATCAATGCTCCACAATGTGCTTATATGTCATGACGTATTGAGGCACTATAACATGAAGACTTCCCCTAGATGTCTTATGAAGATACACCTGAGGAAACTTATGACATGGTAAATTGGTTTTTTTAGAGGAGGTTCTGATAGGTTATGGCTTTCCAATCAAGTTCACAGAGTTGATTATGGCATGTGTAACTTCTATAAAGTTTTCAATCAGTGTAACTGGTGAAATTCATGGTTTCTTTGAGGGGAAAAGAGGTCTTAGACAAGGTGATCCAATCTCACCCTTACTTTTTGTGCTTGTAATGGAATATTTTTCCAGAACATTGGGTTGTATGAGTGCTCTCCCAGATTTTAAATTCCATCCTATATGCAAGCACTTGAAGTCGACACATTTAGTTTTTGCTGATGACCTCATGGTGTTCTGCAAAGTGAAACAGGTTCAGTAAATAGAGTCCTAGAGGCTTTAACATATTTTAGTAGTGTATCAGGTTTGGTGGCTAATATGGACAAATCTAGTTTGTTTATGGCATGCGTTGATGATATGAAGGAGGTTCTCCTAAGCAATACTGGTTTTTCCCTAGGGACTTTTCCTATAAGGTATCTAGGTTTACCACTGTCACCTAAGAAGTGGAGCAAGTTGGACTGCTATCAACTTGTCGAGAAGATAACAAATAAAATCAAATTCAGTTATGCCAAACAACTATCATATGCAGGGAGACTTCAGGTGATTAATACTGTGCTATTCTCAATTCATAGCTTTTGGGGAGCAGTCTTTGTTTTACCTCAGAGCATAATGAAGGAGGTTGACAAGAAGTGTAGACAGTACCTGTGGGGTGGCTCAGAGGATAAGAAGAAGCTTTCACTTGTAGCGTGGGAGAAAGTGTGCCTGCCTAAGAAATTTGGTGGTCTCAACATCAAAAGCTGCAGGGAATGGAATAAAGTTTATATTGGGAAACTATTGTGGCAGCTCGTTATGCGAAAGGAGTCCTTATGGGTTAAATGGAACCGCGGGGTTTATATGAAGACTGATGTTAATATTTGGACTCATCAGGTTCCACAAGATTGTAGTTGGTATTGGAGTAAACTAAATTTCCTAAAGGAAGAGATGAGGAACTGGTACCAGGGAGACACATACAAGCTGAGTGCAAATGGAGATTACTCAATCACAAAAAGTTACTTGGCCATTAAAGGTTCCCACAGAAGATGGGCAACAGCTGATCTTCACTGGAATGCAATAGCTCAGCCAAAGCACAAGATCATCATGTGGTTAACAACTCAAGGAAGACTGCTCACAAAGGCTAGACTGAGTTCTTTGCATATTCAGGTGGAGGATGATAAATGTGTGTTATGTACTGATCAAGTAGTGGAAACAAACCAGCACTTGTTTGTAGAGTGTCCTTGGTCAAAAGCTATTCGCGAGGAGCTAATGCACTGGGCAAGAATTCAAATGCAACTGAGATGCACAAAGGGTTCTGTATATAATTAAAAGGAAGAAGTGGTAGCTGGTTAGGAAGGAAGTTGCTGCTGCATCATGGGCAACAATAGTATACCATATTTGGAAGGCTAGAAATTGAAAAATATTCAGGAATACAATTGTAAATATAGAGAGTATAGTAACATAGATTAAGAAGAGCTAATAAATAGGATTGACATGTTTAGACATACTAAGAAAGGACAGAGATGTAGTGTATTGATGCAGAGATTGAGATGTAATTAGTGAATCTAAGGCCTGATCTACAACTCTCCAGATAAGGAGTTAGGGTCGAGGTGCTTTCTAGGTGTACCCTTGTTGTTTGTTATCAATGGTAATTCACAGTGTTACCAAAAAATATTTACATAATTTTCAAAAATATTTATATTCATTAATATGGGTACACGCGCAAAACGCATACATTAAGACTAGTATATACTATATTAAAAGCACGAAACCCCTTAGCGAAATGTCGTTCGCCTTTTTTACCCTTTAAAAATAGAGTCTATACTAGACAAAATAGTCATTTAATTATTCACCTAATATTTCTAAGATTTTGGTTATTAAATCTTTATTTGAACTAGGAAGAAATTCCTAAAATTTAGGACTTTAAAATCAATTGAAATTTTACCTTACTTAAATCTTGTTCTTATTTGAATTATATATGTTACGTAATTACAATTCTTATATGTTACTTTTCGTAGCAAAAGAGTAAATTAACGTGTGTTTTTAATGAAACTAAAGTAACTAATTGATCCAACAATTTTAAGGCTAATATTTAAGAGGGCACGTAAAACATTGTGCACGCAAGTCAAACTTTCGATTTAAAAAATGGGAACATTAATGATAATTCATACTGAGGTGGCATGAATTTGGACTTTAAAGAGCATTGGGTCGTTCTTTTATCTTTGAACAATAATAAGGACTTAGAATTTGAAGTATAATCAAATTTTTTATCCACTTGATTGTCTAAATATTAAGAAATAATTTTTCAAAAAAATATACATTAAGAAATAATTATATGATAATCTTTTTAAAATGTAAAATAATTTTAAACTGTAAAAAAGTTGATCAATATATATATATACCAAGAAATAAGAATAGAAAAAGGAAGCACTATAGAAAAAAATCATAAGTAAAATAAGATAACAATCGAGTAAAATTTTTATAAGAATTCTTAATAATAATCGAGTTCGGATGCCTATGTGATTACTAAGGTATCAATAGAATAAGGTTATAACTTTAGCAGTACCGTAAAATGAGTAAAATATGAGTAAATGTTTTTCAATTGTTGGTAAACTATCTCAACACAAATTTTGTAATAAGTAACATGAAATTTACATGCAATGCACGTACCCAAGTCCTCACGTAAAGTTGAACGATCTTTTTACTTTTCAATCAAACGCTACTCCTGTGACTTTTTTGACAATAAAGCAAGTAAGAGAACAAAATGAAGGAGAACTACTAGACTAGATCAAACTCCTAAATATGATTAATATTTATTATTTTGGAGCTTGCAAATTTTTGTTAATTTTTATATTATACTATAAACATGTCTTTTGAATATTATTTATAATATTTTTAAAAAAACTATTTTTATTAACACGAGAAATATACGCAACGTTCGTACGCTAAGACTAGTATACATATGTGACGTAATAAAATTGGGTTCACGTGAACCCATAGTAACAACAACAACAATAACAACCCAGTATAATCCCACTAGTGGGGTCTGGGGAGGGTAGTGTGTACGCAGACCTTACCCCTACCCTGGGGTAGAGAGGCTGTTTCCAAATGACCCTCGGCATCCTTCCCTCCAAGAACTCCCCACCTTGCTCTTGGGGTGACTCGAACTCACAACCTCTTGGTTGGAAGTGGAGGGTGCTTACCATCAGAGCAAC
>AWOL01S0012222.1:35919-70020 GCA_000715115.1 Nicotiana otophora | reverse complement strand
CGGATCTTCCAAAACCCAATCCGGACATACGCCCAAGTCCAAAATCATCATACGAACCTGTCGGAACATTCAAATCCCGATTCTGAGGTCGTTTACTCAAAAATCATACCTTAGTCAATTCCTTTAACTTAAAGCTTCCAAAATTAGAATTTTCTTTCCAAATCAACTCCGAACTTCCCGAAAATAAATTCTGACCACGCGTACAAGTCATAATACCCGAATTGAAGTTTCTCATGGCCTCCAACCACTGAACGATGTATTAGAGCTCAAAATGACCGATCGGGTTGTTACATGACCGCTTCAACTATGAATCTAGTGTCAGAAAACCCCCAGTGGCAGCTAACAACTTTGAAATCAGGACTGGCCTTGTAAAGACTCAGCCGGTTGTTTTGAGAATTTAAGTCACGTTCAGCAGCATAAGGCCCTGAGCAGCTTCATATTATGTGTATTGACTTGCATGCGTGGTTAAATTCAGTTGTCAGATAATTCGGAGTGATTTGGGACACTTAGTCCCTAAAACGAAAGCTTAAGCCTTAGGATTTTGACCGTAGTTGGAACTATATGAAGACGACTCCGGAATGGAGTTCCGGAAGTTCCGTTAGCTCCATTAGGTAATTTTGGACTTAGGAGCATGTCCGGACGATGAATTTGAGGTCTGTAGCTGATTTAGGCTTGAAATGGCGAAAGTTAAATTTTCGGAGATTTTGACCGGAAATGGACTTTTGATATCGGGGTCGGAATGCAATTTCGAGAGTTGGAACAACTCCATTATGTTATTTGGGACATGCCTGAAACATTTGACATCATTCCGAGTTGATTTGATAGGTTTCGGCATCGGTTATAGAAATTTGAAGTTTTAAGTTCATTAAATTTGAATTGGAGGGTGATTCGTGTTTTTAGCGTTATTTGATGTGATTTGAGGGCTCGACTAAGTCCGTATGGTGATTTAGGATTATTTGGTATGTTTGGTTGAGGTCCTGGTGGTCTCGGGTGTGTTTCGGATACTTAATGGATTGAGATTTGGACTTGTGTAGTTGCTGAAGCTTTCCAGCTTCTGGTGTAATCGCACCTGCGGTGGGGTGGCCGCATGTGCAGACTCGCACATACGGAAGGAGAAGCGCAGGTGCTGTTTGGTCAAGCTTGGTCTGTGGGCGCAGGTGTGAGATTGTCCCACAGAAGCGGAGCCGCATCTGCGGAAGATGGAGCGCAGAAGCGAACAGGGCCTGGAGGGTGAGGATCGCAGAAGCGAAAGATATCCGCAAGAGCGGGTGCGCAGGTGCGGCCCCTTGCTCGCAGATGCGGTCAAGCCTTCTTAAGTCATTTCCACACCTGCGAGGGTAATTCCACAGGTGCGGCGTCGCAGGTGCGACCGGTGGTCCGCAGATGCGGTAACGCCTGGGCAGAACCCGTTTAAGCGAGGCTTTGAGATATTTGACCATTTTCTTCATTTTTGAGCTCGGGTTGGCGATTGCTTGAGAGCATTTTTGAGGAATTTCGTGAGGTAAGTTCCTTGTGCTTATTTTTTATTAATAATCTTGCTTCCCCAATTATCTTTCCACCTAGCTAGTGTGTATTTAAGGTGGAATTTAGGAGTTTGAGGCTAGGGATTTGAAGAGTTTGATTTTGGATTTTGAGTGGTCATTTGAGGTCGGATTTTGATAAATTTGGTATGATTGGACTCGTGAGTGAATGGGCTTTCGGATTTTATGATTTTTGCCCGATTCCGAGACGTGAACTCGGGTTGAATTTTTAGGACGGATTTCGGAATTTTTGTTAAAGTCTTGATTTCATTAATTACATTAGTCTATTATAGTTGTATTTATGATATGTAATTATTTTTGGCTAGATTTGGGCCATTCGGAGTCGGATAATCAAGGAAAAGGTATGGTTACCGATTGATTGAGCTTGGTTCGAGGTAAGTATCTTGCCTAACTTCGTATGGGGGAACTACCCCTTAGGATTTGAGTCTCTATGCTAATTGTAGTCTGTGTACGCGAGGTGACGGATACGTTCTCGGACTTATTTGTGGAAAGTTGGCCCTTTAGGGTTCTTAGGTTTTTGTATTTTACTGAATATGCAGTTATTTTGTTGTGAATACGTTTTTTAATTACTGGTTTCATCTCTTCCTGCTTTAATTAGAGTTAATTGCTTCATGATCCACTTTTGTTGTTTATTTGATTCATCTGTGCCTTAACTAAAATTGTTATCTCTTCTATTGTCATGTTATCTTTCCCCTAACTGCTTATCTTTATTTAAAGTTATAATTATCTCTTCTGTAATTGTTCATCCTTAATTGAGACTATGATTATCTTTCTGCTGCTTATCCTTAATTGAATTTGTTGTATCTTTTTCGCAATTGCACGACCTTAAAAGAAGTTTAGATATCCTATATCTTAGTTGACTTGTCCTTATTTGGAATCTTTCGACTCGTGTTAGCTCCCTTGTTGTTAAACTGTACATTGCGGGCCGTTGTTACATATTACTTCCTTTCTATTGAGTTGTTCTTATTATGACTAGTATTCTCTATTGTGGCCACTCCTTGTGAATTTATTTCCTCTATTCCCTTGAGTTCTGGAATTTCTGAGTTTATTTATTTGTCGTTCCCTTGTATTAGTGTTATTGTTGTTGTTGTGCTTGTTGTTCTTGCATATTTACTTTGGGACTATGAGGCGGTACCTCAGGAGATCTCCCTGTCTTGCATATTTACTTTTGGGACTACGAGGTGATACCTCGGGAGATTCCCTGTTGAGCATTCACTTTTGGGACTACGAGACGGTATCTCGGAAGTGCCCTTTGTTGATATCTCTTTGTTATTGGGTTGCACGAGGTTTCTATCGTGCTATTGTTACTATTTATATTTGCACATGCGGTGTGACAAGGCGGGATATATATATGTGGCTTGCGCATGTGGCGAGACAAGGTGGGAACATTATTATGAACGTGTGGCGAGATAAGGTAGGCATTTACTTTACTTTTGCACACGTGGCGAGACATGGTGGGCTATGTCAGGGATTGATTTATGATGATTTGTGATGGTCTGAGGGCATTCTTGTTATTGATATTTGGTGTAGTGGTACACTTATCTGTGTGAGATTTATCTTGTGAAAGTTGTGAAAAAACATTCTACGTGTTGTCCGTTCTTTTCCTTATGCTCGCTAGCTGGTATGAACTATGTTAGGACACTTGCACAAGCATACACGTAGTTAAGCACTCTTATCGGATAAGAGGTTTTCTTGATATTGTTGAGTATAAATGCACACCCTTGCTTACTTGCCTTCTATGTGAGAATGGCTCTATTTGGCACGCGAGCCGTCAGTGCGGTTATGAGGTGTAATGACGGCACATGATGCCAAGTGTTAGGGTTCAGGTATAGAGACCCGTGAGTTGTGATTTGTCTAAGGTTTAGTACCTCGTGGAGTTTGTTGACTAAAACCTTATGTGAAAGCGGTCGTTGTTGCTGAGTTATTATTTGTTCTTGTTGTATCTATGATTCCGAATTTAGGTTGTGTTTACGTTCACCCCTTATGTGTCATTATTATGGTATTTCGCTGATACTTGTTGTTGTCCTTTCCTCTTGCAATTACTATATTGTTAGTCATATTGCGTAGTCCTTATGTGGATATTATACTCTGTTGTTTCTATTATTATACTTTGTTCAGGTTATTTAGTTCAGTAGGTGTATTGATTGTTCCTTGTCACTACTCCACTGAGGTTAGTCTTGATACTTGCTGGGTACCATCATGGTGTACTCATACTATACTTTTGCATATTTTTGTGCAGATCCAGATTTTTCCACTGACTGGAATCAACCTTTTGAGGTCATGTATGATGCTAGTGATACATCAGTTGGAGTTGTTTTAAGATAGAGAAAGGATAAGATCTTTCGTCCCATTTACTATGCTAGTAAAACAATGAATGAGGCTCAACTAAATTATGCCACAACAGAAAAAAAGTTACTAGCAATAGTATTTGCTTTTGATAAGTTTCGATCTTATTTGATAGGAACCAAGGTCACTGTTTTTACTGATCATGCAGCTTTAAAATACCTCTTAGCAAAAAAAGATGCTCGACCTAGATTGTTAAGATGGATTTTACTTCTACAAGAATTTGATCTTGAGATAAAGGACAAACAAAGAATAGAGAATCGAGTGGTTGACCATTTGTCTAGATTAAAAAATTTCCCCCCTTGAGTTTAGTGAGATAAAGGAAGAATTTCCTGATGAACACATTTTCTCAGTTAACTCAATTGTGACTCAACCACCCTGGTTTGCAGATATTGTAAACTACTTGGTTGGAAAGTGGACACCCCAAGATCTCTCTTACCAGAAAAGAAAAAAGCTTATATTTGATGCAACGTATTATTTGTGGAATGAACCGTACTTGTTTAAACATTGTGCAGATAATATCATTAGACGATGTGTGCCTGAAGAAGAGATGAACAAAATTTTATATCACTGTCATGATGGAGCAATTGGAGGTCATTATGCAGCAAATCGAACATCCTTTAAAGTTTTAGAAGCTGGATTTTTCTGGCAGACTCTCTTTAAAGATGCCCGAGCATATGTTGCACAATGTGACAAGTGTCAGAGAACACGTAACATCACTAAGAGAGATGAGATTCCAATGCAATTAATACAGGTATGTGAAATATTTGATGTTTGGGGAATAGATTTCATGGGTCATTTTCCTTCTTCTCATTTTTTTGAATATATCTTTATGGTTGTGGATTATGTGTCAAGATGGGTTGAAGCTATCCCTACAAGGAAAAATGATGCTCAAACTGTGTGCAATTTTCTCAAAAACAAATATTTTTACCAGATTTGGCACACCACAAGTCATCATTAGTGACCAAGGGCCTCATTTTATGAATAGACAATTTTCAACTTTGCTGACAAAATATGGTGTGACTCATAAAACAGGAACACCATATCATGCTCAAACTCAAGGGCAAGTTGAAGTTTCCAACCTTGAGTTAAAGAGAATTCTTGAAAACATAGTTGGAATCTCAAGAAAAGACTCGACTTTAAAATTAGATGATGTATTATGGGCGTACCGAACGACATTCAAAATGCCAATTGGAACATCCCCATATAGAATAGTCTTTGGGAAAGCTTGTCATTTGTCAGTTGGATTAGAACACAAAGCTTTTTGGGCACTAAAAGCATTAAACTTTGAATTAGCCTCTGCTAGTAAAAATAAATTTTTTCAGGTTAATGAGTTGGAAGAAATGAGGTTGGAAGCCTATGAAAATGCAAAACTTTTTAAAGAAAAAACAAAAAAATGGCATGACTATTTGATCCGGCAAAAAGGTTTTAAAATTGGGGATCAAGTGCTTCTTTACAATAGTCGACTCAGGTTATTCTCAGAAAAATTAAAATCAAGGTGGACATGTCCTTACAATGTAACAAATGTTACTCCATATGGAGAAATTGAAATCCAACAGAACAATGGAGGTGATAAGTTTAAGGTAAATGGTCAAAGACTCAAATTGTACTTTGGATGACATTTTGAACAACATTCATCGATCACTTTGATAGACTGATAAATTTCACAAGTAATAAGTCGAGCTGACGACGTTAAACTCAGAACTATAGTGACATATCCGCAACCATTGAGGGTGAAGCAATAGAGCCTTATAAGTCCAACATATATTTGGTAATTAAATGCTTAACCAATTAATCGTGTCAATACCCAGGTTATTGTACAACCAGAGCATCTCATGAAGGCCTCTAGAAAAACAGAGTCACCTACACAGGAGCAACTCCATGGTGATCGGTATTGTCACGACCCAAAATCCAACTAGTCATGATGGCACCTAACCCAACCCGCTAGGAAAGCCAACTTTCAACTATCCAATTCCAATAACAAGTATTAAAGAAATTTAAGTAAATAATTATCTTAACCTTATACATTTCCCAAGAACTGGTAGTACAAATCCTGAGCTTCTAAGAATAGAGTATACAAAGCGGAAATGAAATAAATATATAGTCTCTTTGAATAGTACATAAATAGAGCTTTTATAAATATAAGGCTACCATGAACAAGAGACAGCTACAACAGGAACGCAGGTACATCTTCGAATCCCGCAACCATCGAGCACAGCAACAACAACAATCAACATCTGCACGCAATGTGCAGAAGTGTAGTATCAGTACAACCGACCCCATGTACTGAGTAAGTAACAAACCTAGCTTTAGGTTGAAAGTAGTGACGATCTTCTATCAAGGTCGGGTCCAAAACCACTAATCCACAACAGTTAATAACGACATAAAGCAAATAATACCAGAAGTAACTCAGAGATAAAATGCTCAAGCATCATGATTTCAACAATAATAGTTCTTCCTTTCAAGTACATCAGTGAAAATCCAAATCTTTTGCCAAAGTTACCAAAAATGTGAATAAGTTTGAAAACAGAGAGTTTTCCAAAATACTTTCAATAATAAATAAAATATCTCATTTTCTTTCCAGATAACCAGTGTAAAACAAATGCATCACTATGCCCATCTGTCAACATGTGTGAGAAATCATAAATAATGTGATACCGTACAGCACGAGGAAAACACATCTCTATGCATATATGTCATGTGTGCATGTCAATGCAATATATCTCAGAGATTATACTCATGTACTCACACTCTCAGAGTACTCAATTTCACTGTCTTGCATTCTCTCTCACTATGCTCGGCACACTCAATCACTCAGCGATATACAATACCTGCTGTGGCGTGCAGCCCGATCCCTGTTTATAGTCGACTGCGCTCACTGGGGGTGTGTACAGACTCATGAGGGGCTCCTACAGCCCAAGCGCTATAAGCACGGACAACTCACATACTGCACGGACAACTCACGTGATATAATATCATATCTGGATCCGCAAGGACAACTCACGTGCTGCACGGACAACTCACGTGCTATAATAATATCTGGATGGCCAACTCACATGCTGCACGGCCAACTCACGTGCAATAGTATAATATATAAATCCGCACGGCCAACTCACGTACAATAGTATAATATATATATAAAGCCAACATGGCCTGCTGCGGCGTGCAGCCCGATCCTAAAAAATATCCTCACAATCAGGCCATCGGCCTCCCTCAGTCATCAATCTCTCCAGTCTCTCTTTCATGGGCTCACAATGTCATGAGAATAGCCCAAAATAATGATATGATATATCAATAAATAACAACAGAGACTGAGAAATGATATGCAATGAAATGAATATGACTGAGTATGAATTTTCTATTTAAAATAAATATTTCACAACAATATGACCTCTGTGGGTCCCAATAATACTAGCACATAGCCTCAACGTGATTTTTAATATGCTTTTCAAATCAATTTCTTTAACTCATAAAATCGCATGGAAAATGCCAAGATCATTTAACTACAAAATTTCACAGAAATAATTATGTCACAATTTCTATAGTGCACGCTGACATGCTCGTCACCTAGCATGTGCGTCACCTCCCAACAATTTATGAAATACATATATTCAGGGTTCATACCCTCAACTCCAATATTAGAAGAGCTACTTACCTCGAACAAGCCGAATCCAATGTCGAACAAGCTAAACAATGCTCCAGAAATTCCATTATGTGCGTAACAACTTCCGAATGGCTCGAATCTAGTGACAATTAATTTGATTCAGTCAACCCAAATATAGAAATTTATTCTATATCAAAATACTAATTTTTCCACAAAATCCGAAATTACACTCAAAAATTGCCCGTGGGACCCACATCTTGGAACCCGACAAACGTTACAAAAATATTAACGCCCATCCAACCATGAGTCCAACCATACATATTTCACCAAATTCCGACATCAACTCGACCCTCAAATCTTCAATTGAAGTCTTTGAAGATTTCTACAATTTTCAACCCAATCTTTACCCATTTGAACTCAACACTCTTTCCATAAACCTTATTGATACGTATAAAAAATACTATTACACCTAACAATCATACTCTTAATCACCCATCATTACCCAAACTCAAAATTGAAGATTAGGGGTTAGAACCTTACCTCTTTGATGAAGAACTTGAGGGATTGCTTGTTAGATTTCAAGGCTTTGACAAGAATTTGATGAACAAGACACTTCATATACTTCCTCTCTCTAGAACACTCTCACTTCTCTCTAACATCATCAGATAATTGCCCCAAAATAAGCCCCAAAGCCTATTTATCAAAATGGGGTCGGGTTATAAAAATAAAAACAATTAACCCTCCGAAAGCAGGCCTGCGATCGCATAATGGACCGCAGAATGGGTATGCGGGCCGCAAAATTGATCGCAAAATTAGCACCCAAAACTGGGCTCTTCTGGTCCATTCAGCGACCAGTTTTGCGATCGTAGAGGCAGTTTTGCGATCACATAATTGTTTTGCGATCGCATAATTGGTCGCAGAATTGCATGTTTCCAACCTTTGATAATTTGGTCATAACTTCTTGTAAGAATTTCCAAATGATGAACGGTTTGAAGAGTTAGAAACAAGACTCAAAGATCTTTCATTTGATAGGTAATACACCATATAAGACTTCAGATCATGATAGTTATACTTATTTGAAGTTAGGTCTTGTGCGTACTCACTTGAAACTTTAGTCTTATGAAATTTCCAACTTCTACATTCGATGCTGAAACCTATCGAATCAAGTCCGATTGATCTCAAATTTTGCACACAAGTCATAAATCACATAATAAAGCTATTCCAATTTCCATAATCGGATTCCGACCTCGATATCAAAAAGTTAACCCCCCGGTCAAACTTCCCAAAAATTTAACTTTTGGCATTCCAAGCCTAATTCCACTACGGACCTTCACATAATTTTGCGGACACGCTCCTAAGTCCAAAATTACCATACGGAGCTATTGAAATCATCAGAATTAAATTCCGAGGTCGTTTACATATAAGTGAATTCCGGGTCAACTTTTCCAACTTAAGTTTTCAATTATGAGACTAAGTGTCTCATTTCACTCCGAAATCCTTCCGGACCCGAACCAACTAACCTGATTAGTCATAAATCAACTATGAGGCATAAATTGAGCAGTAAATGGAAGAACGGGGTTGTGATACTCAAAACGACCTGTCGGGTCGTTACAGGTATGCCTAAGTTACTGGTTGGTTAACCATTTAATGATTCAAGTCGAATGTTGGCTCAGGTAATTTTTGGTTTATATTTAAACCAGGACCAAATGACTGATAAGGTCTTAAATTAGCCAGTCTATTACACATAGAATATGTGTGGTTGCAGTTTCTTTCAAGCTTTCTTCTATGATTGTAAATTTGAAAGCCAAAAAGATTATTTTTTATATACATTAGTATTAATTTTTTCTTTTCCTTAAATTAATACTTATATATGTATATCTCTCATCACACATTTTATCCAGGAGGATGAAATAGTTTATGTGTGGAGGGCGGAAACTCTGATACATTTCTAATATAAGTTATATATGTATCTAATTAATGGATACATATGTTTAAATAAAGTTCTATTTTCTTTATATCTTTATTTATAATTATTTTTCTCTCCTCTATCCTATTTGTAAGTTTTTAAATTAACAAAATAAATTCTTTACTATATGTCCAATGATTAATTCTTTTCATCTTCACCATACAAATAAAATATCTATGATTTTGATTTTGTGAAGGCAGGAGTGTAACGACCCAACCGGTCGTTTTGAGCCTTTGCATTTCCTTCAGTATTTTACGAGCATGGGTAGCCCTGTATGATGTATTAAGACTTATGTGAATCGTCGGTTTTAGTTTTCAGGTTATTCGGAATCAAATTCGAAGAATAGATTTCATTGTTGAAGCTTTAAACTGGGAGGGTTGACCAAGTTTGACTTTTTGTGAATTTGAAATCGGAACGGAGTTTTGATTGTCCCGGTAGGTCCGTTGGGTGATTTTGGACTTAGGAGCGCGTTTGGATTGTGATTTGGAGGTCCGTAGTGGAATTTGGCTTGAAATGGCGGAAGTTGGATTTTTGGAAAGTTTGACCGGGAATAGACTTTTGACATCAGATTCAGATTGCGATTCTAGAAATTGGAATAGCTTTGTTATGTCATTTAGGACTTGTGTGCAACATTTGAGGTTAATCGGACATGATTTGATAAGTTTCGACATCGGTTGTAGAAGTTTGAAGTTTCAAGTTCATTGATTTCGAATTGAGGTGTGATTCGTCGTTTTGATGTTGTTATGTGTAATTTGAGGCCTCTAGTAGGTCTGTATTATGTTATGGAACTTGTTAGTGTGTTTGGATGGGGTCCTGAGGGGCTCGGGCGTGTTTCGGATTGATTTCGGGCTATTCTCCTTCATTTTGGCACTACTGTGTTCTGCAGGTTTCTGGTGTCTCAGCCCTTCATCGCGTTTGCATGGCAAGTACCGCGAACGCATAGTGTATTTTAATGGCAGTGGCNGCTCGGGCGTGTTTCAGATTGATTTCGGGCTATTCTCCTTCATTTTGGCACTACTGTGTTCTGCAGGTTTCTGGTGTCTCAGCCTTCATCGCGTTTGCATGGCAAGTACCGCGAACGCATAGTGTATTTTAATGGCAGTGGAATTTCTTCATCGCGTTCGCGAATATTGGTCCGCGTTCGCATAGAACTAGGGCAAGCTTTCATCGCGTTCGCGTATGAGGGATCACGTTCGCGTAGGGTTGAGTTGGGAGCTAGAGTTGGAGGCCTTTCTTCATCGTGTTCGCGTAGTTGGAACCACATTCGCGTAGTTCTTTCCCTGGTGTGTATCGCATTCATGAGGCTTGTGTCGCGAACGTGTAGAGTATTTTTGGGTGACTGATATGTTGTTCATCGCGAACGCGATTGTTTTCCCGCGTTCGCGAAAGAGGACGACTGGGCAGTGTATATACTATTTCGAAGATTTCAAACATTCTTTTCATTTTTGGAGTTATGGAGCTCGGATTGAGGCGATTCTTGAAGAAAATTTCACCATATGAATTGGAATAAGTGTTCTCTACTCGGTTTTGATTATATTTCATGAATCTATCTTCGATTCTAGCTTTTGGTTGATGATTTTCAAAGAGGAAATTGGAGGTTTTGGCCTAAAGTTTCATAATGTAAATTTTTGAGTTTTGAACATCGAATTGGAGTCAGAGTTGAGTGAAACTTAAATGGTTGGACTCGTAATTGAATGGGTTGTTGGATTTTGTAAATTTTGTCGGGTTCCAAGGTGCAGGCCCGGGTTAGGCTTTTGGCCAATTTTGGGCTTTTGATTCAAGATTTGATCTTTTTCGATCGGGATTGGTTCCTTTGTCATTGTTTGATGTAATTAAGTCATTTTTGATTAGTTTCGAGCCGTTCGGAGGTTGGACCGCGCGTGATGGCATCTTTGGAGCATCGCTTGGCTTGCTCGTCATTGGTATTGGCTTGTTCGAGGTAAGTAACTTTTCTAAACTTGTGTTGAGAGTATAAAACCCCGTAATACGTGTTATGTGATCGGTATTGAGGTGACGCACATGCTAGGTGACGGGTGTTTGGGTGTGCACCGTGTGAATTGGGACTCTGTTTCTTCTATGGCACTGTATAGTGGTCCACCTTTGATGATATTCGTGTTTCCACCATGTGATAAAGTATTTAAGCTGTCAATCATACTAGATATCATGTTTAGGCATTATACTGATACTGTTTGGACCCATAATGGTCGTTTCTTACTGGCATCTCACTGATTTCATTGATATTTCGTACTCGGTCATATCCATGCATTCATACCATATCCCAGTCTCATATATTATTTATTGATACATCATATCATTGTTGTCGGGCTAGTTTCATGGCATTATGAGCCCGTGAGTGAGACTGGAGAGATTGATGACTGAGTGAGGCTAAGGGCCTGAGTGAGAGTGATATTTTGGGATCGGGTTGCACGTCGTAACATGTTATATTGATTACATTTTATGGGATCGGGTTGCATGCCTTTGCAACATGTTATGTCAGCATTTATGATTTTACTTGTATTTTGACATATAGGCATAGAGACATACTTTCCTCATGCTATCTGAAAATGAACCATCTTACTTATTATTGAAAGGAGTTTTGGGAAAAATCACAATTTTCAAACTTACTCGTATTTTGGCATTTTCGGTAAAAGATTTGGGTTTTCACTGAGATACTTGAAAAGAAATGCCTATTTTTCTTGAACTGTGAACGAACTGAGCATTTTATTTCTGAGATACCTCTTTTATTACTTGTACTATGCTGTTATGAACTGTTGTGGAATATTGGTGTTGGACCCGACCTTTGTGTTAGCTCGTCACTACTTTCAACCTAAGGTTAGGTTTGTTACTTACTAAATACATGGGGTCGGTTGTACTCATACTACACTTCTGCACCTTGCGTACAAATATTGGCTGTTGATGTTGATGTGTTCGATGGGAGCTGGATTTGAAGATGTACCTGCGTCCCGGTTATAACTGCCTCTTGTTCATGGTAGCCTTAGATCTATAAAACTCTGTTAATGTATTTTTCAAACAGATAATGTATTTACTTCATTTCAGCTTTGTAAACTCTATTTTTAGAAACTCATGATTTGTACTACAAGTCCTTGGGAAATGTATAAGATTTAGATATTCTCTTTCAATTAATTATCTTAATAATATTATTAGAATTAGATAGTTATTAGTTAGCTTACCTAGTGGGTTGGGTTAGGTGCCATCACGACTAGTCGGATTTGGGGTCGTGACAAGTTGGTATCAGAGCTCTAGGTTCATAGGTTCCACAGGTCATGAGCAAGTGTCTAGTAGATTCTTGCGGATCGATATGATGACGTCCATACCTATCTTCGAGAGGCTACATGACATTTAGGATATACTTCCCATCTTTCTTTCCTTATTGTGCGGCATTGATTCAGCTTGAAGTGTAACTCTTTGAATTCCTTCCACACATTTGTATGCGTATGTGAGCGCTCAGTATCGATTGTGCGCCGATGGCTTGTGATTCTATGGTTGAGGTGCGAGATGTGGTTTTGGCGTGTTGATGATGGTNCTTCGAGAGGCTACAGGACATTTAGGATATACTTCCCATCTTTCTTTCCTTATTGTGCGGCATTGATTCAGCTTGAAGTGTAACTCTTTGAATTCCTTCCACACATTTGTATGCGTATGTGAGCGCTCGGTATCGATTGTGCGCCGATGGCTTGTGATTCTATGGTTGAGGTGCGAGATGTGGTTTTGGCGTGTTGATGATGGGCCAGTCTTGAGGACATTAGGCCGGGTTTTGACAGTAGCTTGAGCACGGAGATTTTGATTGTGTGAGCACGTGCTTTTGGGACTTATAGGTCCGTTGGTGTCTCTGTTAGTGGACTTTGTGATTGGATGACTATGTGGTGAGTATAATGTGACTGCGAGATGTGTTCAGATTGTTCAAATGTGACGAGAAGAGTTTACTTGAGATGTAGCAAGGACTATTGGGTGTTTGATTTCTGTCTTGACTTGGCGTATGGCCTCGAGTTATGGATGTGTTGAAGGACCTCTCATGTTGTTTAGTTGTGGAGTGAAGTATATTTTCATGTTGTGTTATGAGTTCAGACTCAGGAAGACTAAGTGATTGCGTAATAGTTATGACTATGGGAGAGTATAAAGAGATGTCATCTTGAGGCAAAGTAGGTGGGTTACCTCCGCGGGGTGTCTTGAGGTTGTGCGGTCCCTATGTTGTTTTTGTAGAAAGTTCTCCTTTACCATCGAATTATATGTGTTGCAATTTGAGTTTGTACCGCTTGTGGAAGTTGGTTTAACCATCACAAGGATGAATGTGAGATTGCAGATGATTTGAGGTACTAGATGGTTTGTGTTGCATGACTTGATGAAGGATTTAGTTGAATCTCACCGCAGTATTATGGAAGTAATAGAGTATGGGCATTGTGAGTTATTGTGTATTTTGATCTATGGCTTTGAGCTAAGTGGAGGAGTCTGCTATCGATGAGTTAATTGCATGATTATGCGTTGTATTGGGTTCGGTTTGAGGTATACTGGTGAATCAGTTATGGCTGCAGGGGTTGATATTGAGGATGACTCGAGTAAGGGAATTTCTGGATATGGGTTGTATTACACTCCATGGGTATGTGGGAGTCATGGGATGATTGAGTGGTTAGTCGTGAAGGATGTAGTATGCATGGAGTAGGAATTGCTCGGTTGCTTATAAGTGTGGGTTACTCCCTTGGGTGTTGGTGTGCTAATGGGGCACAGGTAGTTCGGTCCATTTGGTCGGTTTAATTGAGATTTTAGTAGAGTGGATGACTCTCGAGAATGGTTCTAATGGATTCAAGATTTATATGTAGCTATTTGGAATTTTTAAGATTTGTATATGGCTAGAAACTGAAAGTTACATTGGATGGTGTTGAGACTTGTGGCTTTTTTATACCATTGTGGATTATGCATTTCAGCATCAAGAAGGTGAAGGAAACAGTTTTAGGTTCGCATAAGGTCTCCTTAGAGTGGGTGTCACGGTTGTGGTGCTTTGGGGTGCTTAAGAGGGAAGTCAGCGGCTTACGAGCCTTAGGGCGTTGTGGTTTTATACTGGGGTCTCTTGTGTGGTGAATTTTGGTTAAGGATCGTGGTGTTCCAGCAAGGAAGAGTATCAATTTGACTTAGAGAAATAGGACAGCGTGGTAGTAGGTTGGATCAGCACAGTAATGGATATAACCAGTTTTTGGGTACTTATGATGTGGCTAGTCTCCACAGGTATTTCGTGGCAATACTCTTGGGTTTTTACGACTTGCGTGGCTGGGTTGAGTTAGAGAGATTCGGTTCTGATAGCTTGGTTATGTACAAATGGGTTTTGAAGAGTTCTCAATGGTTTTTACCACGGTTCGAGGAGTATATTTCCTACCGACGTGAGGAATATGTTGCGTATTGGGATTTTCTCGGGGATGAGATCAAATGGAAGGTTTTTGACTGAACGGGTATGTATTCTGCTTGTGACTCAGAGTTGATTATGAGATTTTTTTACTCTTCACAGGATGGCATGGTAGATGCGGTGAGTTGTGTGGGATTGAGATTTGTATGTGCAAGGTCATGGGTCAGTTTGGAAGGGAAGGGCATAAATTCGTAAGCAGCATGGACGGTTTCAGATGACTAGGTAAATGATATTACTAATCAGTATGGCTTGATAAAGAGTATACATTTCAGAAGGGGCAATGTGTTTTGATTTATGGATACTTCACTAGTACTGTGGCACTCTCCTAGTTGATTGACTGCTAATATTCAAATTTTACTATGTGGCACGGAAGAATTTTAGAAGTATTTATCGTGGGATGATCGTGTATGAAATATGTGTTAGACATTCTGGCGGTGGAGTTGGGATCAGATATGGTGATTCGTGTGTTCTATGGATTTGGAGATTGGGAGTTCTAAAGAGCAGATTGTTTCATGGTTATGGACTGTGAAGTCATGGCCGAAGCTAGCCAGATGATAGTATGTGTTATGATTCAGTTATTGTGGGCTTTCGGAGAGTTATTTATCTATTTATGGGTGCCCGAAGTTGATTTGGGGGTCCATTGGTAGGCCCAATTAGGATGTGTATTCGACACCGAGCCGGATTGGTTGGCTCCATAANTTCAGATTGTTCAAATGTGACGAGAAGAGTTTACTTGAGATGTAGCAAGGACTATTGGGTGTTTGATTTCTGTCTTGACTTGGCGTATGGCCTCGAGTTATGGATGTGTTGAAGGACCTCTCATGTTGTTTAGTTGTGGAGTGAAGTATATTTTCATGTTGTGTTATGAGTTCAGACTCAGGAAGACTAAGTGATTGCGTAATAGTTATGACTATGGGAGAGTATAAAGAGATGTCAGCTTGAGGCAAAGTAGGTGGGTTACCTCCGCGGGGTGTCCTGAGGTTGTGCGGTCCCTATGTTGTTTTTGTAGAAAGTTCTCCTTTACCATCGAATTATATGTGTTGCAATTTGAGTTTGTACCGCTTGTGGAAGTTGGTTTAACCATCACAAGGATGAATGTGAGATTGCAGATGATTTGAGGTACTAGATGGTTTGTGTTGCATGACTTGATGAAGGATTTAGTTGAATCTCACCGCAGTATTATGGAAGTAATAGAGTATGGGCATTGTGAGTTATTGTGTATTTTGATCTATGGCTTTGAGCTAAGTGGAGGAGTCTGCTATCGATGAGTTAATTGCATGATTATGCGTTGTATTGGGTTCGGTTTGAGGTATACTGGTGAATCAGTTATGGCTGCAGGGGTTGATATTGAGGATGACTCGAGTAAGGGAATTTCTGGATATGGGTTGTATTACACTCCATGGGTATGTGGGAGTCATGGGATGATTGAGTGGTTAGTCGTGAAGGATGTAGTATGCATGGAGTAGGAATTGCTCGGTTGCTTATAAGTGTGGGTTACTCCCTTGGGTGTTGGTGTGCTAATGGGGCACAGGTCGTTCGGTCCATTTGGTCGGTTTAATTGAGATTTTAGTAGAGTGGATGACTCTCGAGAATGGTTCTAATGGATTCAAGATTTATATGTAGCTATTTGGAATTTTTAAGATTTGTATATGGCTAGAAACTGAAAGTTACATTGGATGGTGTTGAGACTTGTGGCTTTTTTATACCATTGTGGATTATGCATTTCAGCATCAAGAAGGTGAAGGAAACAGTTTTAGGTTCGCATAAGGTCTCCTTAGAGTGGGTGTCACGGTTGTGGTGCTTTGGGGTGCTTAAGAGGGAAGTCAGCGGCTTACGAGCCTTAGGGCGTTGTGGTTTTATACTGGGGTCTCTTGTGTGGTGAATTTTGGTTAAGGATCGTGGTGTTCCAGCAAGGAAGAGTATCAATTTGACTTAGAGAAATAGGACAGCGTGGTAGTAGGTTGGATTAGCACAGTAATGGATATAACCAGTTTTTGGGTACTTATGATGTGGCTAGTCTCCACAGGTATTTCGTGGCAATACTCTTGGGTTTTTACGACTTGCGTGGCTGGGTTGAGTTAGAGAGATTCGGTTCTGATAGCTTGGTTATGTACAAATGGGTTTTGAAGAGTTCTCAATGGTTTTTACCACGGTTCGAGGAGTATATTTCCTACCGACGTGAGGAATATGTTGCGTATTGGGATTTTCTCGGGGATGAGATCAAATGGAAGGTTTTTGACTGAACGGGTATGTATTCTGCTTGTGACTCAGAGTTGATTATGAGATTTTTTTACTCTTCACAGGATGGCATGGTAGATGCGGTGAGTTGTGTGGGATTGAGATTTGTATGTGCAAGGTCATGGGTCAGTTTGGAAGGGAAGGGCATAAATTCGTAAGCAGCATGGACGGTTTCAGATGACTAGGTAAATGATATTACTAATCAGTATGGCTTGATAAAGAGTATACATTTCAGAAGGGGCAATGTGTTTTGATTTATGGATACTTCACTAGTACTGTGGCACTCTCCTAGTTGATTGACTGCTAATATTCAAATTTTACTATGTGGCACGGAAGAATTTTAGAAGTATTTATCGTGGGATGATCGTGTATGAAATATGTGTTAGACATTCTGGCGGTGGAGTTGGGATCAGATATGGTGATTCGTGTGTTCTATGGATTTGGAGATTGGGAGTTCTAAAGAGCAGATTGTTTCATGGTTATGGACTGTGAAGTCATGGCCGAAGCTAGCCAGATGATAGTATGTGTTATGATTCAGTTATTGTGGGCTTTCGGAGAGTTATTTATCTATTTATGGGTGCCCGAAGTTGATTTGGGGGTCCATTGGTAGGCCCAATTAGGATGTGTATTCGACACCGAGCCGGATTGGTTGGCTCCATAATGCTATTATTGAGTGATGTGCCATTCGGTTGTTGTTGAGCTTATTCGTGTTCTGAAATGATCTGTGAGTTACTCTTATATGCTACGAGGAGTTGTGATCCGATCGTTATAAGCACACCTGGTGCGATTCTATTTGGGCTTTATAGCGGAATTTGAGCGAGATGAGTAATTGGGTATTGCATGGTTGATAGCGTATGGGTTATGTTCTTTCAAGTTTTGTGTGGCATTGTATCATCTGCTTCTCCATGGTTGTGGTAATGCACTTTGAGTACTTGATGTGGAATTGCGCGTGGTTATTGATTTTGAGCATGATGGCTGATGTATTTCATATGGATCAGTGTTTGGATGGGGTCACGCATTGCAGCGGAGTTATGTTGAGATATGATCCCCTGTGTTAGATTCGTGTGTTTTGGTTCTACGGTGTGTGATAGATTCTTAGCATTGCGTTATGGTGGTACTTGTTGAGATTGCGGGACAGTTCTCCTGTCTGAGTCATTTTTCCATGATTGAGTACATTTGAAATGTTGCTTATTGGTGCACGGATTGCACGCGTTGTGGATTTAAATTGTATGGGTGTGTCATGTCACTAGATTGGTCGTGTTGTATGAGATGAGGTCATTGGACCTAGAATGGATACTATCGGAATAGATTACAGCATAGTTGGAAGGATAATATCGGAAGTCGGCTTAGAAATTTGCTATAGTTCTTGTCAAAGGAGAGGGAGCTCCATGATTGGTGGATCTGATGAATGGCTACGAGTTTCTGCGTGTTTCTTTCATCATCGGTAGTGTACGAAGGTTTTAGAATGGAGTCTTGTTTGATATGAGGTTTATTACCGGCATTGGGTTGTTTTGAGCAGCTACTGTGATTAGAAATCATTGCTACGAGTATCTGTGTTATGTGATATATTATGCGATTGTATCTTAGGTTATGGTTGCGGCTTGGTACAGCTTGTTCAGCCTTATACAGGGTGTAGGTTGCGAGATTCAGATCTTATAAGAAATTTCGGATGTAGGAAATTGGATTCTAAGGCTTGTGGGCTAGGTTGAATTGAGAAATTTCAGTTATGTTGTGTTATCGGACCTGTATGGGATAGGGTGACGTGGGATCACCCTCGGGTATGTGCATGGTAAGGTTATACGGCAGTTTGATGGCTTTGAGAACAACTCTGGACACATTCGAGGACGAACGTATGTTTAAGTGGGGAGAATGTAACGACCCAACCGGTCGTTTTGAGCCTTTGCACTTCGCTCGATAGTTTACGGGCATGAGTAGCTCCGTATGATGTATTAAGACTTATGTGAATCATCGGTTTTGGTTTTCAGGTTATTTGGAATCGAATTGGAAGAATGGATTTCATTGTTGAAGCTTTAAATTGGGAGGGTTGACCAAGTTTGACTATTTATGAATTTGAACCCGGAATGGAGTTTTGATGGTCCCGGTAGGTCCGTTGGGTGATTTTGGACTTAGGAGCGCGTCCGGATTGTGATTTGGAGGTCCGTAGTGGAATTTGGCTTGAAATGGCGGAAGTTGGATTTTTGAAAAGTTTGACCGGGAGTAGACTTTTGATATCACATTCGGATTACGATTCCTGGAATTGGAATAACTTCGTTGTGTCATTTGGGACTTGTGTGCATATTTTGAGGTCAATCGAACGTGATTTCATAGGTTTCGGCGTCGGTTGTGAAAGTTTGAAGTTTCAAGTTCATTGATTTCGAATTGAGGTGTGATTCGTCGTTTCGATATTGTTATGTGTGTTTTTAGGCCTCGATAGGTCCGTGTTATGTTATGGGACTTGTTGGTGTGTTTGGACGGGGTCCCGAGGGGCTCGGGCGTGTTTCGTGTTGATTTCGGGCTACTTTCCTTCATTTTGGCACTACTGTGTTCTGCAGGTTTCTGGTGTCTCAGCCCTTCATCACGTTCGTGTTCGCGTGGCAAGTACCGCGAACGTGTAGTGTATTTTGATGGCAGTGTCATTTCTTCATCGCGTTCGCGAATATTGGTTCGCGTTCACGGAGAGTTAGGACAAACTTTCTTCGCGTTCGCGTATGAGGGATCGCGTTCGCGTAGGGTTGAGCTGGGAGCTGGAGCTGGAGTCCTTTCTTCATCGCGTTCGCGAATATTGGTTCGCGTTCACGGAGAGTTAGGACAAACTTTCTTCGCGTTCGCGTATGAGGGATCGCGTTCGCGTAGGGTTGAGCTGGGAGCTGGAGCTGGAGTCCTTTCTTCATCGCGTTCGCGAATATTGGTTCGCGTTCACGGAGAGTTAGGACAAACTTTCTTCGCGTTCGCGTATGAGGGATCGCGTTCGCGTAGGGTTGAGCTGGGAGCTGGAGCTGGAGTCCTTTCTTCATCGCGTTCGCGAATATTGGTTCGCGTTCACGGAGAGTTAGGACAAACTTTCTTCGCGTTCGCGTATGAGGGATCGCGTTCGCGTAGGGTTGAGCTGGGAGCTGGAGCTGGAGTCCTTTCTTCATCGCGTTCGCGAATATTGGTTCGCGTTCACGGAGAGTTAGGACAAACTTTCTTCGCGTTCGCGTATGAGGGATCGCGTTCGCGTAGGGTTGAGCTGGGAGCTGGAGCTGGAGTCCTTTCTTCATCGCGTTCGCGTAGTTCTGTCCCTGGTGTGTATCGCATTTGCGAGGCTTGTGCCGCGAACGCGTAGAGTATTTTCGGGTGACTGATATCTTGTTCATCGCGAATGCGATGGTATATAGTACTCTATTTCGAAGGTTTCAGACATTTTTGCATTTCTGGAGCAATGGAGCTCGGATTGAGTCGATTCTTGAAGCAAATTTCACTTCTCTACTCGGTTTTGGTTATATTGCATGAATCTATCTTCGATTCTAGCTTTTGGATGATGATTTTCAAAGAGGAAATTGAGGGTTTTGGCCTAAAGTTTCATAATGTGAATTTTTGAGTTTTGAACATCGAATTGGAGTCGGATTTGAGTGAAACTTATATGGTTGGACTCGTAATTGAATGGGTTGTTGGATTTTATAAATTTTGTCAGGTTCCGAGTTGCGGGCTCGGGTTGGGCTTTTGGCCGATTTTAGGCTTTTGATTCAAGATTTGATCTTGTTCGATCGGCATTGGTTCCTTTATCATTGTTTGATGTACTTGAGTCGTTTTTGGTTAGTTTAGAGCCATTCGGAGGTCGGAACGCGCTTGATGGCATCTTTAGAGCATCGCTTGGCTTGTTTGGCATTGGTATTGGCTTGTTTGAGGTAAGTAACTCTTCTAAACTTAGTGCTGAGGGTATGAAACACTGTAATACGTGTTATGTGATCGATATTAAGGTGACGCACATGCTAGGTGATGGGCGTGTGGGCATGCACCATGTGAATTGGGACTTTGTTGCTTCTATGGCACTGTATAGTGGTCCTACTTTGTTGATATCCGTGTTTTCACCATGTGATAAAATAGTTAAGCTATCAATCATGCTAGATATCATGTTTAGGAATTATGCAGATACTGTTTGGACCCATAGTAGTCGTTTCTTACTGTCATCTCACTGATTTCATTGATATTTCATACTCGGTCATATCCATGCATTCATACCATATCTCAGTCTCAGATATTATTTATTGATACATCATATCATTGTTGTCGGGCTAGTTTCATGGCATTGTGAGCCCGTGAGTGAGACTGGAGAGATTGATGACTGAGCGAGGTCGAGGGCCTGAGTGAGAGTGATATTTTGGGATCGGGTTGCACGTCGCAACATGTTATATTGATTACTTTTTGTGGGATCGGGATGCACGCCACAACGATATAGTGCTTAGGCCGAAGGAGCCCCTCCGGAGTCTGCACACCCCCAGTGAGCGCAGTCGACTATATATATGTGGATTNAGGTCCGTAGTGGAATTTGGCTTGAAATGGCGGAAGTTGGATTTTTGAAAAGTTTGACCGGGAGTAGACTTTTGATATCACATTCGGATTACGATTCCTGGAATTGGAATAACTTCGTTGTGTCATTTGGGACTTGTGTGCATATTTTGAGGTCAATCGAACGTGATTTCATAGGTTTCGGCGTCGGTTGTGAAAGTTTGAAGTTTCAAGTTCATTGATTTCGAATTGAGGTGTGATTCGTCGTTTCGATATTGTTATGTGTGTTTTTAGGCCTCGATAGGTCCGTGTTATGTTATGGGACTTGTTGGTGTGTTTGGACGGGGTCCCGAGGGGCTCGGGCGTGTTTCGTGTTGATTTCGGGCTACTTTCCTTCATTTTGGCACTACTGTGTTCTGCAGGTTTCTGGTGTCTCAGCCCTTCATCACGTTCGTGTTCGCGTGGCAAGTACCGCGAACGTGTAGTGTATTTTGATGGCAGTGTCATTTCTTCATCGCGTTCGCGAATATTGGTTCGCGTTCACGGAGAGTTAGGACAAACTTTCTTCGCGTTCGCGTATGAGGGATCGCGTTCGCGTAGGGTTGAGCTGGGAGCTGGAGCTGGAGTCCTTTCTTCATCGCGTTCGCGTAGTTCTGTCCCTGGTGTGTATCGCATTTGCGAGGCTTGTGCCGCGAACGCGTAGAGTATTTTCGGGTGACTGATATCTTGTTCATCGCGAATGCGATGGTATATAGTACTCTATTTCGAAGGTTTCAGACATTTTTGCATTTCTGGAGCAATGGAGCTCGGATTGAGTCGATTCTTGAAGCAAATTTCACTTCTCTACTCGGTTTTGGTTATATTGCATGAATCTATCTTCGATTCTAGCTTTTGGATGATGATTTTCAAAGAGGAAATTGAGGGTTTTGGCCTAAAGTTTCATAATGTGAATTTTTGAGTTTTGAACATCGAATTGGAGTCGGATTTGAGTGAAACTTATATGGTTGGACTCGTAATTGAATGGGTTGTTGGATTTTATAAATTTTGTCAGGTTCCGAGTTGCGGGCTCGGGTTGGGCTTTTGGCCGATTTTAGGCTTTTGATTCAAGATTTGATCTTGTTCGATCGGCATTGGTTCCTTTATCATTGTTTGATGTACTTGAGTCGTTTTTGGTTAGTTTAGAGCCATTCGGAGGTCGGAACGCGCTTGATGGCATCTTTAGAGCATCGCTTGGCTTGTTTGGCATTGGTATTGGCTTGTTTGAGGTAAGTAACTCTTCTAAACTTAGTGCTGAGGGTATGAAACACTGTAATACGTGTTATGTGATCGATATTAAGGTGACGCACATGCTAGGTGATGGGCGTGTGGGCATGCACCATGTGAATTGGGACTTTGTTGCTTCTATGGCACTGTATAGTGGTCCTACTTTGTTGATATCCGTGTTTTCACCATGTGATAAAATAGTTAAGCTATCAATCATGCTAGATATCATGTTTAGGAATTATGCAGATACTGTTTGGACCCATAGTAGTCGTTTCTTACTGTCATCTCACTGATTTCATTGATATTTCATACTCGGTCATATCCATGCATTCATACCATATCTCAGTCTCAGATATTATTTATTGATACATCATATCATTGTTGTCGGGCTAGTTTCATGGCATTGTGAGCCCGTGAGTGAGACTGGAGAGATTGATGACTGAGCGAGGTCGAGGGCCTGAGTGAGAGTGATATTTTGGGATCGGGTTGCACGTCGCAACATGTTATATTGATTACTTTTTGTGGGATCGGGCTGCACGCCACAACGATATAGTGCTTAGGCCGAAGGAGCCCCTCCGGAGTCTGCACACCCCCAGTGAGCGCAGTCGACTATATATATGTGGATCGGATTACACGCTGCAGCGGGCCTTATGGTCATATGTGGATCAGGCTGCATGCCGCAGTAGGTATTGTACAGTGCTGAGTAATTGAGTGTGCTGAGCATTGAGCATAGTGAGAGAGAATGTGAGACAGTGAGATTGAGTACTCTGAGAGTGTGAGTATATGAGCTCATCATTGAGATGCATTGCATTTGACATGCATACTTGAGATACATGCATAGAGATGTATTTCCTTCTGCTACCCAGTTTTGGTGACATTTATGATTTTACCTGTATCTTGACATGTAGGCATAGAGACGTACTTTCCTCATGCTATCTGAAAATGAAATATTTTACTTATTATTGAAAGGAGTTTTGGAAAAAATCACAGTTTTCAAACTTACTCGTATTTTGGTATTTTCGGTAAAAGATTTGGGTTTTTACTGAGATACTTGAAAAGAAATGCCTATTTTTATGGAACTGTGAACGAACTGAGCATTTTATTTCTGAGATACCTCTTTTATTACTTTTACTATGCTATTATGAACTGTTGTGGAATATTAGTGTTGGACCTGACCTTTGTGTTAGCTCGTCATTACTTTCAACCTAAGGTTAGGTTTGTTACTTACTGAGTACATGGGGTCGGTTGTACTCATACTATACTTCTACACCTTGCATGTAGATATTGGTTATTGATATTGCTGTGTTCGATGGGAGCTGGATTTGAAGATGTACCTGCGTCCCGGTTGTAGCTGCCTCTTGTTCATGGTAACCTTAGATCTATAAAACTCTGTTAATGTATTTTTCAAGCAGATGATGTATTTACTTCATTTCAACTTTGTAAACTCTATTCTTAGAAGCTCATGATTTGTACTACCAGTCATTGGAAAATGTATTAGATCAGATGTTCTCTTTCAATTAATTGTCTTATTAATATTATTAGAATTGGATACTTATTAGTTGGCTTACCTAGCGGGTTGAGTTAGGTGCCATCACGACTAGTCGGATTTGAGGTCGTGACAAAGAGCAAGCGTCTTTATCTTAGGAAATCATTGGAATTGAGAATAATTATGATCGCAAAATAGGTAGAATCAATAAACTTGGCTAGAAC
The DNA here is from genome assembly GCA_000715115.1 of Nicotiana otophora. Taxonomy (NCBI): domain Eukaryota; kingdom Viridiplantae; phylum Streptophyta; class Magnoliopsida; order Solanales; family Solanaceae; genus Nicotiana; species Nicotiana otophora. The sequence goes on along the minus strand of AWOL01S0012222.1, from coordinate 45,454 downwards.
TTGCTCTAAATATTTCTCAAGGAGAAATAATGGGTGATACTGATTTTTGAAAAATGAAATTATGACTTCTTTGATTCACCATTTTTAGCCTTCTTCGAGCCTTAATCCTTTTTAACACCTTGATTATAAAAAAGAAAAAGAAAGAGTAACTATATATATACATATATATATAGTCATGAGATCTTCGAGCTAAAAATGAGCAGAGATTGGTGTATATATTTTATAAAAAAGGGATGGAAGAAGAAGAAGAAAAAAGTAATAATAATAATAATAATAATAATAATAATAATAATAATAATAATAATAATAATAATAATAATAATGTGAATATAAGGTGTTTGAAATTACAAAACAAAAAAAAAATCAAAAAAGTGTTACCAAAGGGAGGAAATATCGAGCACTAAAAAATATTTTCTCCAAGCTGGGAAAAAAAATAGTTACTCTAAAAATATCCTTATCCTACCAGCCTGAAACCTGACATTACAAGCCAAGAAAAGTCCTATAAAGATTCTAGAAATCACTGTTGAATCTATATTAGTGGGAAAAAATATGAGGAGCAAGCCTAAGGACTAGAGTATGATACTAATTAAATAAGTGATCATAAATCTATCAATTCTGAAAGATTCAAGGGAAGGAGATTGCAAGTTCTTGTTGATCAAAGCAGAATTCAGAAATAAGGTAAAAGATTTGGTAAATTTTAAAAGGTTAATTGCATTGACCATATTGGAGGATATTTATTTTGTATAAATTTTCTATCCTACAATAGTCATGGATTTTGGAAGATATATTTTAAAAGTATTCTTTTTCCTCGAGGACGAGCAAAAGTTCAAGTATGAGGGTATTTGATGGATATAAATTATTCATGTAATTTCATATGTAAAAAAATAAGTTTTTAAAATAAAATATGAATAAAGATATCCTATCCTTACATATTTTTTAACATATATTGTAGGAAGAAGAAATTATGAAAAAGTAGGAAAAAGGCTAAAAGACAAGAGAATGAAGCAAAGCCACAGTTGCACACATCATCTTCATATTCGCAAATGTGGAATATACATATGGGCTTATGGAAAGAGATAATTAGAGATGAAAATGAGCATAGTTGCATATATGGAATCTATATATGCAAGGTCACATTCGTATACATGGAACCTACATTTGTAAGTCTAACCCATGAAGTCAAGAATGGAAGCAAAAAAGCTATAGATGCATATGTGGAATCTATATACGCAAAGGTCACATTTGCATACATGGAACCTATATTTGTAAATCTAACTCATGAAGTTAAGAAGGGAAGCAAAAGAGTCATAGATGCATATGTGGAATCTATATTTGCAAAGGTTACATTCGCATACATGGAACCTACATTTGCAAGTTTAACCCACGAAGTCAAGAATAGAAGCAAAAGAGCTATTGATGCATATGTGGAATCTATATACACAAAGGTCACATTTGCATACATGGAATCTACATTTGCAAGTCTAACTCATGAAGTCAAGAAGGAAAGCAAAAGAATCATAGTTGCATATATGGAATCTACGTACACAAAGGTCACTTTGCATACATGGATTTCACATTCGCAAAAGTGAAATATGACAAAACTACTCATCTTTTCCTATAAATAGCAAGCTCTCTTTGTATAAAGATATCCAATCTTTTGCAAGACAAGAACTAGTCTTGGTCTTCTTTCTTTGTAGTAAAAATATTTTTTTAGTCTTTTAAATATTTCTAGTCTTCTAAATATCTTTTTTAGCTTTTCTTACTCCATAATGGAGTAATCTCTTTTCGTTGGGATAGTTGATGAAACTTGATATATTTTATAATACTATCTCAGTTTTTATATATTCTTGGCTTGAAACTTTTTATTTACATTTCATACTGTGCTGAAATGATGGTTTTTAATTACTCTATTATCACTTCTATATATTTTATCTCTAAGTTATTCATATATTAATTCTGTAATTCTCGCGGATCAAAATTAATATATAATAACTGATGAATAAAATAGTAGAGTGAAAGTAATTTTTCAGTAAACTATTATTTCAAGTCAGTAATCTTGCTTGCCTCAGTTTTAATTCTCACGGAGGAATTGTTGTAGGCAAGATTATTTATCCTTAGTAAAATTATTCTCACGAAGTTTTTACTTTCTTTTAATACAATTCAAGCAAGAAAAATATTCCGGTTTAAACGTCACTAGTCTTAAGTTAATTAATTAACATAATTCTCACGGAGTGTTCTTAACTGGTTATTTCTTAGTGAGCAAAATATAATTGTATTAGAAATAAGCAATTATTCTTTAAAGAAATAAATGTAGAAATTGAGATTTTATTATAGTAATATTATCAAGTGAATTCAATGATTCCCAACTCTTTTTAAAAAAAATTATAAATCTTTCAAAAGTTATTTGTTTTGTTTAAGAAATTATCAAGTTTTAAACCTCACTCATTTTTCATCAATTTGATTCTCTCAAATAGTAGTTAGAATATTACAAGTCTGTAGAATAGATTATTCAGTCTCTGTGGGACGATATCTTAAACTATACTAGAATTTGACAGAGTACGAGCAGAAAATTCCAATACACATTGGCCTCGTCAACTTTCTTTCATTCTTGATGATTTTCTTAGACTCTAGCTTGATATTAAATTGAATTTTCTCAAATTATTTTCTAATTTTTGTTCCTTAAAAGTTCAGTTGTTACTAAGAATTATGAGTATCTCATCCCATAGCTTGAAATCTAACTTTGGTTCTTAAGGCGTGATTTGGCTATACTTAAAGAAGAAATACCTCGGTAGTTGCCTCAAAACTTCAAAATTATCAACCTAATAAGATGCTATAAACATTCCAAGTCATGGTGGAAATCATGGTGAATATTCGGCACAATTCGACATGGTTGGAAAAACACAAAGAGAGAAGCTAGAAGAAAATAAAAGAAATAGAAAGGTAGAATATAATAAATATACAATAAAGATATTAAAAGAATTGTGACTCAATATATAAATGAATATATGATTGTCGGTATTTTTACGTCTTTCACTTCTTGAGTTCAACAAATGACTTCGAAGGAGATGGCTAATCTGTAAGGAAGAAGTGCAGTAAATAAAAGGGGTTTAACGGTTTATTAATGAGTTTAAAAAAAATTAATTTGGTGACTTTTCGTTAGGTGGAGAGTATTTTTAAAAGAATTAGCTAATGGTAAGGATAGATATGACCTAATAGTATAACGCAAGATAGATATGAACAATATATTAAAATAGAGGAGTATGCTCGGCCATTTTCCCTTTAATTAGACCACGCTGATGGGCGAGGCGGCCGTTCTTTGATGAAAATTTGTGAGATTGGTAACACCAATGACCAAACGAGCTACACCCTAGGACGCCAAAGAGATCTTTCTCTGACCAAACACTTTTCAAATATAAAAACAAAATTAAATTATAGTAGTACTTTTATATAATTTCTTCATATATAAATTTTATTTTAAAAAAGTTAAAGCTCTTATATAGCAATTCACACTGAAAACATTTACTAGTAATAATTTGAGACTATGGACTTTTGGATCTCACCCCTCTCAACATACCAAAAAAGGACGAAGAATCTACTCATGCAACAAGTGTTACACAAAGCATTAGAAAACGAATTCATAAAACTTGAAAGTTGCAGACATTTATAAACGACTAATTATCAAGTGATGTTCACAATAGCTTTTGGGATAAATTTCATTGTGGTGTTCGAACTTATGATTTTTTTTTTCCGCACAAAAGTATCTAAATACAATTTGTAAATAGAAATACCTAAATTACAGTTATATATAACAAAAAGAAATACTTACTGGAAATATAAATTCTTCAATATTAAAAAATATACAAAATAATTTTAAAAACCTTACCTCCCCCAATTAGCATATTTTCAACCCACTTGCCTACTTAATTGACACATTACCTATTTTGATTAATGAATAAATATATTCACATAACTACTAATTTATACAATTGATTTCAAACACGTAAAGTTATTTATTTAGCACTTGCTAATAATGACTTATTTTTAATCAGCTAAGACAAACAGAACTTTCTCCTAAAATTGTTTGCTATTATGTTTTTCAAAAACTACTAGGGTTTGTTCGTTGCACTGAGAAAGTCCGTTTCCTCGCTGCTGTATTAACATGTATCTCTGCTGGTTTGGGATTCTCGACTTCAACACATTTTGAAGCTTGCATGACGGTTGGTGCACTTCCCATTCCAGTCATCCAGTGGCGCAGTTGTATCTGACCTATCATTTGTTGTACCCCTGATTCCGGTGTTACCATTCTACCTCATTCATCCGTCTCCGATATTGTAGGCGGTGCAATTACCTGTGATTTTCGTCGGGCCATCGTCGTTGTGCGTACGTTAGTTCTCCCTGCTTAACGTGCACCTTCAGAGCTCACGCCGTTCAAAGTCAAACATTTTCATTCACTACTCCCCAATTTGAATTGGTAGTTTTTATTTTTTTTATTTTCGTTTTCTATTTTAAAATAATTTTAAAATTTCAACTTTGTTGGAGACCTTCAATTTTTAAAATTTATCAATAATATCTTTGTGTATTATTTACTTATTATATTTTATTTTCTAAATTAATTTAAAGTTGAAATATCCTTATATTATCTCTATTTTCATCTTTGTACATTTTTTTCACTGTAATATTATAATTAATTTTCTTAATTTTGAAGTTTACATATAATAAAAATACTATAATATCATGTTGGCAATTTTCCAATTTAAAATAAAATAGGTTATAGAATAAATAATTTTTAATGTATAAAATTATTGTTTCCATAAAAAAATAGTTAAGTATATTTAAATTTAAATTCAAAAATAGTAACTAATTATTAACAACACATTATGCATAATTAAACTATTTTTTACTGTTTGTTGAAGTTAAAAAAGAAACTAATTATTATCTCACCTAACTAACTTTAGTCTAAATTGCCAAGTGGCCTATTGTGAGGTCACTTGGCTTAATGTGAGGGCTTTTTTCTTTTATTCACTACTCCCCAATTTGAATTGGTAGTTTTTAATTTTTTTATTTTAGTTTTCTATTTTAAAATAATTTTTAAAAAATAATTTTTAAATTTTTATTTAAATTAAAAAAGAAATTAATTATTACCTCACATGATTAACTTTAGTCTAAATTGCCTAGTGGCTTATTGTGAGGCTGACACTTGGCTTAATGTGTGAGCTTTTTTCTCTCCTATTAATTAATAATATAAAATTTAAGTTAAAAAAGAAACTAATTATTACCTCACTAACTAACTTTAGTCTAAATTGCCAAGTGGCCTATTGTGAGGCCACTTGGCTTAATGTGAGAGCTTTTTTCTTTTATTCACTACTCCCCAATTTGAATTGGTAGTTTTAAATTTTTTTATTTTAGTTTTCTATTTTAAAATAATTTAAAAAAAATATTTTTAAATTTTATTTAAATTAAAAACGAAACTAATTATTACCTCACTAAATTAATTTTAATCTAAATTGCCAAGTGGCCTATTGTGAGGCTGCGGCTTGGCTTAATGTGGGAGCTTTTTCCTCTCCTTTTAATAACATATAATAATAATAATAATAATAATATATAGATAATTCTCAAAACCAAACCAAAAAGGAATTGGCTTTTATTTTAAAAAAAATTGCATCTTTTCTTTTTCTTTTTTCTTTGTTTTTGGAGAAAAGTGGAGTTACCAATGGATGAACATTCCGCCTAATTTGCGACTCAGGCCGGTTCTCAATTCTCAGTGCGATTGAAAAGGATAATATAAAGGCGACCGCAAAATGCCTGTGAGAGTGGTGGAAACTTCTTCTACGCCTTCCCAGCCTTCAGGTACTCAACTTGCACTAAATTTCTCGCTTTTTAGATATACTATTTGATATCATCAAAAAATTTGGAAGCTGAAATTACCTACTGTGTATTTTTTATATATACTCTGTTTTCTGAATCGAAGTTACAGTTTTGATTATGGACATAAACTGAGATTCTTAAAAATGTGGGTTAATTTACAAAGTTAGCATCTTTTTGAAGATACTTTTGAAAGGATCTGGGCCACTCACTTTGCCAGATTGAATAGTTTAAGATTCTTGGCATGTGTAACTTGCTTGTAATTTGAATTGGATTTCTTCAATTTCTGATTTCAGTATATTTAATTGTCATAGTGTTAGCATTTAGTATTCCCTAAAGTTTTGTACTTTTTGGTGTCAAATTATGTGATTGTGTTTGCTAAGTAGTAAGTAGTTGTTGCATGACTCAAATGCTCGTTTGTTTTCAACTACAAAGGTGCAACTTCAGGAAATACTTTGCCTCCAGCCTGTACGCTTCTGAGTGTCGGACAGGTGAACTTTCGCTGTCATTTTCTCCTTCTGTTTCTATCATTTCATTTCTTTGGAAATGCATTTCCCATTAATTTACGCTATGTTATACTTGTACAGATACTGTCCTGTAACATTAGTGTAACCTTCTTGTTTTTGTCTTCAATTAGACAGTTTGTTAAGATGATTTTTTCCTGTCTCGTCCTTTTACACAAGGTTTTACTTAGAATCTTTCATTAGTTTGGGCAAGAAGAGTAAGGCAAAGTAATATTTTAAGAACTTGAAGAGTATGATCAAACAAGAGAGGAGTGGGTGAGACGGATAAGCACAAAAAATGTTAAGTCAAAGACTATGATCAATCTGTGACGCCCATGAGAGCGGGTAAGCAAAATTGGCATGCTTCTAGGCTGGCAAGCTTCAGAAGAAGGGTGCACATGTTACCTTAGGTGAATCCACATCAAAATGGGAGAGGAAAGTGAAGAGCTTTATAAGATATAACACAAGTTTACATTATACGCGCACTTTTGGCCTCGATGATAGCGTAGCCCAAGGAACAAATATGTGAGGTCTGCTGGGCCAAAATGGACAATACGTGCTATGGACTTAGGTATATGGTATCAGAGTCCCGCGCTTCCTCAGTATGATAGTGGGGCGAACCTCAGTGAGGACGCTCAGTCCCTGGGAAGGAAAGAATGTGATGCCCATGAGGGAGGGCAAGCTGACGAGGGCGGATCAAGCAGGACTGGCAGGCTTTTAGGCTAATAAGCTTCTGAAGAACATGTCACTTTAGGCGAATCCCACATCGAAATGAGAGAGGAAATTGAAGAGCTTTATAAGGATAACACAAGTTCACATGGTATGCATGTTGGGCTTGATGATAGCGTAGCCCAAGGGACAAATCCATGAGATCTAGTGAGCCAAAGCGGGCAATACGTGCCACGGACTTGGGGCATGACACAATTGGAAAGGAATGAGCGTGAGACCTTGTCTAAGAGAAAAGGCAAAAAAGGGGAAGAAATTCAAAACTAAATTGAAAAGAAAATGATCTATGCAAATTTCTCTAACCAACTAATCGACACTTTAGTCAATTATTTATGATTCCATTATGAGTTGGTTGTTTTCATTCTTTTGTCGCCGAGATACAGTGTAGCAGTAGCCACAATATCTTTGTGGACATTCAACGCTCCCCCTCAAGTTGAGGGATGAAAATTCTTCTTGATTCCAAACCTGGAAACCAATGTGCGGTGCTGCTTTTTGCCTAAATCTTTGGTCAATAAATCTGCTCGTTGCTTTTTTGGTTGTATGATTATTTCTGTGTTCTTGCAAACCCTATACCAGAGAAGAAACTGAATTCCCCTATCCCTGATTTCAAAATTGTACTTTGTTCTTTGCTTGTTGTATCACATCCAAATTGTATAGATGGCAATGATTAGAAAGTGATTGCCTAACCTCTTGTGGACAGAGCGTAAGTCATGCTTGCTTTGATTGAAATCTAACTTCAGTAAGCATCGGTGAGCTCCGAGTTTCATGTTTTGAAGCTTGTTTGAGACCATAAAGTGGTTTAAAAGCCTACACACCTTGTTCTTCTCCTAGCTGTAATAACCCTGAGGTGAAGCCATGTAGGCCATCTAAAAAAGTCATCTTGCATGAAAAAGCATTCTGGGCATCCATCTGATAGACAGTCCACTGATCAAATGCTGCAAGGGGGCATGCTTCTCTCTGCCACACTTGAGGCTAATGGTGAAAAGGGTATCATGGTGGTTCAACCCCCTTCCTTCTGATTGTAGTACCTTTTGGCTACTAATCTAGCCTTGAAGCTTTCGAACTTAAAGTTTGTGGTTGTTCAGCTTGTCACACAGGTGAAAGGTGTCATCATTGCTCACTGCATTGCTTTTTTTTTTCCAGGCATTTTCTGGGACTCAGAATGTCTCAAGTCAACAAAAAGATGAAGCTTGGAGAGTAAATGTGCGAATTCAAGGTTGCGACCTTGATCATGGGTATCTCTGTGGTACAATGGAAGCTCTTAATGTTCCTATGGCAGATACACCAGTAAGAAGCCTGTGCTTTTACTTCAATGAGCGTCAGATCTCTTTGCTTCTTCATTAAATTTCTTTGATACATGAATCTGAAGCTACATCAAAGAATAGACATCTCTTGAGTGGTTGAACCTTTTTGTTACATTCATATGAAATTACACTGGTGAAAGGACGCCAGTTGAAATGTCATTGATCAGTGAACGAAGATGGTTCTTAATCTAACTGGTCTACTTTGTCTTTTTTCTACCATTCCAAGTGGTATTGCAGTCCTATACTTTTCGCTTCTTTATCCGGGATACTTTGAAAATCACTCCACACTTTATGGCGACAGTCTAAATAATATATCCAAGAGTTTCTGGTTGAAGAAAATTTGCTCTATGTGGTTGTCTGCTGTTGATTCTCTGCTGCAGAGAAAATATTAATATGCTTTTCCTTTCCAGTTTAGAAAATGCTGTTGATGATTTTGCTTCCTGTCTATTCTTAGTATCTTTAGATCTTATTTTGGACTTTGCATGCTAATGTTAAAAGAAGAGGCTTCTCAACCTCACTGCCCAGGAAAGCAAAGGGAAACAAGTTATGAACAGCTATTCATGGAGCTTTTTTTNGATTTTGCTTCCTGTCTATTCTTAGTATCTTTAGATCTTATTTTGGACTTTGCATGCTAATGTTTCCAGCCTCTATTACATAAAAGAAGAGGCTTCTCAACCTCACTGCCCAGGAAAGCAAAGGGAAACAAGTTATGAACAGCTATTCATGGAGCTTTTTTTACTCTTTTATTTTTCAAACTTGTTTTGAAAAAGCTTTTCTTGAGCCGAGGGTCTATCGGAAATGGTATCTCTACCTTACACAAGGTAGGGGTAAGGTCTGGCGTACACCCAACCCTCCCCAGACTCCACTTGTGGGATCGCATTGGATATGTTGTTGTTGTTTATTCTTTGCATAAGAGCAGTCTCTCTCCCCCCTCTCTTTGTAGTTATTTTGGTTCCCATTAATTCCTTACTCCAGCAGAGCAGTCCTCAATTTCCAGAGACATTTTTACAGATCCTCCAAGTTCAGATATTTTTGTTTATGTTCTCTAGTTCCAAGAGATAACACGGGATGCTTTGTGACCAGGCTGCCCTTTTCTGCTGATCTCCTTCGCCCAAATCCCAATAGATGAACACACCTCCC
>AWOL01S0012222.1:22599-34406 GCA_000715115.1 Nicotiana otophora | reverse complement strand
ACCCCACCCCACCCCAACACACACACACACACACCGAAAAAAAACGGCTCTGGAATTTGCTTATCATTCCCTTATATGCATAAAGGAGTTTGGATCAAAGCCAACTTGAGTTTTGAGAGGTATTTGTTTTAAGAGAGTAACGCAGTACAAGAAACCACAGGCTTTGAAACCTCACGAACAGGATTACTTCATCCTCAATACTCAGAATATTTGGGGGGTGGGGGTGGAGGCTGGAATTGGAATTCAATGGATTCTATTAATTCACTCTAGTCCAGATATAATGAATGTGTTAATAGCTCTGTCACTTGATACTTTTGTAGATTTATTTCCCTTGGGAGACTTTTGTACCTAACTCATCTGGTATCATATGTCTCTCTTTTTTATAAGGTAAAGATCTCATCTGGAATCATGTCTCACAAAGCGTGAACTATAGGAACTCTTTCAGATAAAAGAGTGGACGTATTTTAAAGTCCTTGATCCAGTGTTTCATATTGGATTTTTCGGAACCATCATTAGTACAGTGGCCCTTTTTCTAGAACCTTGTGAATGGAGAGTGGGGCAAAAGAGAAGTCAAATAGACAATAAAAAATTGGTGTCTACCTTGAACTTTTAGCTCATATGACAAACCAAACATTATTAAGGCCAAAACATAGTGTTTGTGTTCCGACGGAATGCATGTGTGAATAACCTGGATTTAATGCACGAGAAAGTAAGAAAGGAACTCTCAGAAATGAATAATCATTGTCAAAGATTCTGCAGTTATATCTTTTTTTGGATCAAGATTTTCACACAAATTAATTTTTCTTTTTAATGTTATCTTCTTGTTAGAGCTTTTCAATCTTTTCTTCAACACATGTGAGTACTGTTCACTGGTCAAAACTCTCTTATCTTACCTTCAACCTCATTCTTCTGTTCTTCACCTTCAACAATCAAGTAGTTACCTAATTCTCCATACACTCAACTGTAATGCTGACAACAGAGAATGTGTAAGTGTGGTTACTTGAAGCTGGATCTCCTCGTCTGACCCTTCGAATCTCTTGTTTATCAGCCTTCAACAATCAAGTAGTTGCCTAATTCAGAATACATTCTAGCTGTAGAGTTGCTGTTGATGGCTGGCAACATACACATACAGCTAGGTGCAAACTCTCTAATATCTAACAGCCTTTTATCCATTGAGGATAAGCTTACCATGGAGTGATTTGTCAAGTTGTGATTAGTCTTCAGCATGTAACTGAAATTTTATCTTCTGCTATTCGTCTCTTTCGGGAAAGAGTGTTAACCAATTTGTTCTGAGTGCTTTTTTATATCTGTCATGTGCAAACCTCCAAAATGTCTAGGGTAACACCACTTCTTTGTGGTATCGCCAGGTAGTTACTTTCTGGGAAGGAGAAATTGTTGACACCAAGAACTATACTTTCTTCACTGGCAAATGGGGCGCCACGTATGCTCTTTTCCTTCGCTTTCTACATTGACCAATATCCATTCCAAATGGTTTGACTAATTTAAAAAAAATAAATAGAAGTTTAGCTAATTGGTTTGGTTTATAAGCAGATCGGAAGATGATATAAAACACTGGACCAAGTTTCCATCGTTTTCACCCCTTCTGGTAAGCAGTCAAAGCTTCTCCTTTAAATGCAGATATTCAGCCCTCTTGATCTTTTCTGCCCTTTCCAGAGCCAAGTGGAGGTCGATGGTGGTAAATCACTGGATCTGAGTAACTATCCATATATATTCATGGTAACATTTCTTCTATTACTGATTATTTGGTAAGGAAGCTTGCCTGCAGCTCATGGGATGTGACATTCTAACTTTGGGTGTGCAGAGATGGAAAGAACAATACTTCGTAAATGTTGGAACAGACTGTGGGTTGACAATCGCTGGTTTCTACTATGTGTGCTTCTCCTGTAGTGATGGCTCCATCAATGGCTTCTATTATGATCCCAATAGCAGGTACCATCTTTACCAAGCTCTTTCTCTTTATGGTTTTTCTATATATTTGCCTATCAATGTGCTCATGAACCTTCTCCGACTACTGTAAGCTTCTCACGTCAGAACTTAATTCTTCCAAAGTTGATGAGGATCTGATTGAATTTATTTTGGCAGCCCTTTTCAGAAGTTAGAACTAAAATCCACAAACGAGGGACGATCAGGTTTCAGTTTTTCCTCATATGAGTTGCAATGAACCATCATCAGGAGTCTTTTATGGAAGATCGGTAAGCCCTGGCTTTGATACATTATTTCTGAGTCTTCCGTCAATTCCTTGATGTCAAGTGGTGGCAAAGTTTCCAATATGCAAACTAGAGCATTCACAGAAGATAGAAGTTCAGACATGGGCCAGAGCTCCTGATTTAGTTGTCACAGGTCGAGTAGATGGGAGTAAAGATTAATTAATGAGTTTAAGTCCTGGTGATGGAGTAGCATTTTATTTGAGATTTTGTTTCAGTGAAGTATTATTCTTATTATGTACTTCTATCTCGTCCATATGTGGAATACTCATCTTTGATTCACTGAATCACCTCATTTTAATCTCTGTTTTCGGTGAATCATTAAAAGAAAAGTGAGTTCTTGTACACCAACTTCTGGAACTATCATGCACGCAATTGTTGGAGGGTATTGGTAGCATTTGACACTCAAACGTAATAGTGTACTTGTTATGCAAAGGACTAGAAACCAAGACAATATGCAGGGCTCGGTGGAGGTACTCAGTGGATTAGTCGAGGTGCGCATGAGTTGTTTTAGACACAACTTTTATCAAAAAAGAACAAAAAATATGAAGAACTGTGAGGAATTGTAGATCACTGCTGTGAAGAGGTAAGTGTTAGGGCTTGAAAGTAAGCCTTCCACGTAGTTTGATATGCAAAATTATTGTTTTGAGCTTCTTTGCATTGCTATTAAAATGTTTATAGGTCTCTCGAATAAAGACTTGGCTCTAAATTTGGTGATTAACATAAAGCAAAACATGAATGTTTTGTTCCTTGCTTAAATCCAAATTGACCCTTGCTTTTAGGGCAAGTTATACTTTCGAAAGGAGAGGAAACCTCATTTCTTTTGATTCCAATTGTTTCTTGGATGGATCTCTAGGACATTTTACGTAAGACGCGAGATATTGTTGCGATAGTTCAATAATATCTGTTTTCTGTTAACTTTACTTATCTTTGTTCGTTCTATTTTTTCCTCTGTCTCTTACTGGGAAACCTACTGATTCTACTCTCTCTCTCTCTCTCTCTCTCTATATATATATATATATATATATATATATATATATATTTATTAATCAAGAAATCTCTGGGGTCATTGGCACGCTGTTAAAAATTTGATGACGAATGGGTCGTCCTCTTATCCTTCTCACAGGGTAATGCACTCTTAACACTAGACCAAAACATTGGAGCAGTGAAGTATTATATTTCTCTTGCAACTTCTAAATTCTAAAAAAAAATGAAAATCATGTATAATTGATTAACTTCCAATTGTTGTGATCGATATAGCAGTATAGACTTTGATTATACATTTCTCCAAGTTCTCTCTACTCTTTCCCTCCTTTCTTTTCAATGTGTTTATTTTTTCCTATTTCTTTTTTTATATATTTACTCACAAGTAGGCGCTGGTCGGATTTGACAGATTCCAATCTTACCTCTAGCTACTATGAAAGTGATGTATAGCTTAACACTTTAAGCAGCCAAAACAAATCTTCCTTGTCAAGAATAATATTCTTTAGTATTAATATCATTTCTTTTTGACTCCCCTTTAATTAATAGACAGTTCTTTATCATGTCAGGATATAAATATTAGAGACCACCCTTTTCCTTTACAAGGCTCAGAGGATAGCTTCTGCTACACACCATTGCAAAGTTAAAATGACCTTCTCTTTAGAATAAAAATAATCTTGCTTCTAATTTCGCTTAATCTGCTCTCTTTTGAGTAAAATAGTATAAAATGAATCTTCCTTCTTTACCTTCTTTTTTCATTTATAATTAATTATGAATACAAATAAAAAAATTACAAGGAGTAAATATGTTGAAAATAATATTCAATCCCATGATTCCAAATTTCTTCTAGTATGCGGTTTTGCTAACGAAATAGGCGCTTTTATGTGCATGTATATTCCAAAGATATGGCTTCCCAGTTAACAGTCGTACTTAACCCGTACCTTGTGATGAACAATAAGCTAATTGTGATTAGCCCAAGACACTAAATATTTTCAGTAAACTACGTTTTTAATCTCAAACTAGTTAAGAATAAAGATGGTTATATGAATATTCTATTTGTACATGTTCATTCCGCTCCATTCAAACCCTCGATATTCAAAAAATTCATCATTTGGTTGTCCATTAACTTAAATCCGCCTTTCTTTCTTTGTCCGAGTTTGGAACCAGCAATACAACCCCATAAATATTTTGCTCGACTTAATCCCCAGTTAAAATATATATGTTAAATTTGCAAGCATTATTCACGCTACCGAAAATCTGGAAGAAAATATGCAATGATGTCCAAACTTATCTGCTTGATTATTTAATGCAATTCAAACATCTGGTGAGTGATGACTCATCTTGACCTGTAAAGTCCTAGACCATTTTCTTCAAACTATAACTATATATGTGATATTTGCCACTCCCATTTAAAACAGCGTAAGTACAAGTCCTCCACTTGAAGCAATGGATATATGCCTTTTCTTTCCAAAGATAACGTTAAAACAAAAACAACATATTAAACAATTAAAAGAACTAAAAAGAAAAAGAAACAAAAAGGAAGTACACAAGCACTCACACCTAAAGGGGAATGTTCCCTACTATGTTTGTTCTTTAAAAACTGAGTCCTTGTCCAGAAAACTGATCGTCAGCTCTTATTCTTACTTAGTAGAGCCAACTTCCAAAATGCTTATTTCACCTTATCTTCTCCATATTCTGCTATGCATATTTCTCTTTCTTTTTAGCACTGGTAATTCTTCAACTTTAACTCAATTTTCTCGACTTATTTAAACTGAATGCTAAAGGAAAAATAAATTAAATTAGACTAATTAATTTTACCACTATTTCTTTTTCATGTGACTGCAGATGGAACACAAGTTATTCTAGTAAACAACTGCAAGGAGAGCATATGGCCAGGAATTCTTGGCGGTGCAGGGCAGACTATTCTAAAAGATGGCGGCTTTCACCTCAACAGTGGCGAGCAAATAGTCCTCGACGTGCCTGAGAAGTGGTCGGGTAGAATATGGGGCAGACAGAATTGCCATTTCGACGAGAATGGTAAAGGAAAATGTGACACAGGAGATTGTGGTAGTCAGTTACAGTGCCGGGGGCTAGGAGGTGAGCCCCCGGCTACTATTGTGGAAATGACATTAGGCTCATCGANTATATATATATATATATATATATATATATATATATATATATATTTATTAATCAAGAAATCTCTGGGGTCATTGGCACGCTGTTAAAAATTTGATGACGAATGGGTCGTCCTCTTATCCTTCTCACAGGGTAATGCACTCTTAACACTAGACCAAAACATTGGAGCAGTGAAGTATTATATTTCTCTTGCAACTTCTAAATTCTAAAAAAAAATGAAAATCATGTATAATTGATTAACTTCCAATTGTTGTGATCGATATAGCAGTATAGACTTTGATTATACATTTCTCCAAGTTCTCTCTACTCTTTCCCTCCTTTCTTTTCAATGTGTTTATTTTTTCCTATTTCTTTTTTTATATATTTACTCACAAGTAGGCGCTGGTCGGATTTGACAGATTCCAATCTTACCTCTAGCTACTATGAAAGTGATGTATAGCTTAACACTTTAAGCAGCCAAAACAAATCTTCCTTGTCAAGAATAATATTCTTTAGTATTAATATCATTTCTTTTTGACTCCCCTTTAATTAATAGACAGTTCTTTATCATGTCAGGATATAAATATTAGAGACCACCCTTTTCCTTTACAAGGCTCAGAGGATAGCTTCTGCTACACACCATTGCAAAGTTAAAATGACCTTCTCTTTAGAATAAAAATAATCTTGCTTCTAATTTCGCTTAATCTGCTCTCTTTTGAGTAAAATAGTATAAAATGAATCTTCCTTCTTTACCTTCTTTTTTCATTTATAATTAATTATGAATACAAATAAAAAAATTACAAGGAGTAAATATGTTGAAAATAATATTCAATCCCATGATTCCAAATTTCTTCTAGTATGCGGTTTTGCTAACGAAATAGGCGCTTTTATGTGCATGTATATTCCAAAGATATGGCTTCCCAGTTAACAGTCGTACTTAACCCGTACCTTGTGATGAACAATAAGCTAATTGTGATTAGCCCAAGACACTAAATATTTTCAGTAAACTACGTTTTTAATCTCAAACTAGTTAAGAATAAAGATGGTTATATGAATATTCTATTTGTACATGTTCATTCCGCTCCATTCAAACCCTCGATATTCAAAAAATTCATCATTTGGTTGTCCATTAACTTAAATCCGCCTTTCTTTCTTTGTCCGAGTTTGGAACCAGCAATACAACCCCATAAATATTTTGCTCGACTTAATCCCCAGTTAAAATATATATGTTAAATTTGCAAGCATTATTCACGCTACCGAAAATCTGGAAGAAAATATGCAATGATGTCCAAACTTATCTGCTTGATTATTTAATGCAATTCAAACATCTGGTGAGTGATGACTCATCTTGACCTGTAAAGTCCTAGACCATTTTCTTCAAACTATAACTATATATGTGATATTTGCCACTCCCATTTAAAACAGCGTAAGTACAAGTCCTCCACTTGAAGCAATGGATATATGCCTTTTCTTTCCAAAGATAACGTTAAAACAAAAACAACATATTAAACAATTAAAAGAACTAAAAAGAAAAAGAAACAAAAAGGAAGTACACAAGCACTCACACCTAAAGGGGAATGTTCCCTACTATGTTTGTTCTTTAAAAACTGAGTCCTTGTCCAGAAAACTGATCATCAGCTCTTATTCTTACTTAGTAGAGCCAACTTCCAAAATGCTTATTTCACCTTATCTTCTCCATATTCTGCTATGCATATTTCTCTTTCTTTTTAGCACTGGTAATTCTTCAACTTTAACTCAATTTTCTCGACTTATTTAAACTGAATGCTAAAGGAAAAATAAATTAAATTAGACTAATTAATTTTACCACTATTTCTTTTTCATGTGACTGCAGATGGAACACAAGTTATTCTAGTAAACAACTGCAAGGAGAGCATATGGCCAGGAATTCTTGGCGGTGCAGGGCAGACTATTCTAAAAGATGGCGGCTTTCACCTCAACAGTGGCGAGCAAATAGTCCTCGACGTGCCTGAGAAGTGGTCGGGTAGAATATGGGGCAGACAGAATTGCCATTTCGACGAGAATGGTAAAGGAAAATGTGACACAGGAGATTGTGGTAGTCAGTTACAGTGCCGGGGGCTAGGAGGTGAGCCCCCGGCTACTATTGTGGAAATGACATTAGGCTCATCGACTTCGCCCTTACATTTCTACGATGTGAGCTTAGTCGATGGGTTTAACTTGCCTGTATCGATGAAACCTGTGGGGGGAGGCGTTGGTTGTGGAATAGCAGAATGTGAAGTTGATTTAAACATATGTTGCCCATCTGCATTGGAAGTTAAGTCAGGAGAAAAAGTGGTGGGGTGCAAAAGTGCATGTTTAGCTATACAATCACCAAAATACTGCTGCACAGGAGAGTATGCAAATCCTAAAACTTGCAAACCAACTGTTTTTGCTCATCTATTTAAGGCTATTTGCCCAAAGGCTTATAGTTATGCATTTGATGATGCTTCCAGCCTTTACACATGTAGGGCTTCTAGATATTTGGTAACTTTCTGTCCTCCCAAGTGAGAGGTTAATTTATATTTTGTCTAGCTTTTTTGTACTTCTGTGATTCAGTTTTAATGGGAAAAAGTAATTTAAAAGGACAATGGAGAACAATCTTAGCCCTGTTGGATTCTGTATACTGGAAAAGTAAATTAACAAAAAAGCCATCCTGAAATTAACTCCATCTGAAATTTGCTGCACCCAAACAATACCATTAATCAATTATATATGTCTGTCTCAGTCCCAAAATGGTTCGGCCCAACTTATTTCTGTAGCTCAATTAACATCTGTGAGATCACGAATTCAACATGTAATATTGACTAGTAACAAATCATTATATTCTTATTCCGGTGAAGATTAAAATGACTGTAAAAACTTATTACGTACCATTGGTGATATCAATTTATTCAAAAAGTTCATGTAGCTCAAATTAATTAGACATCAGTATAATCTGGTAATTAACATGCACAAGAGCAAAACACACAAAAAGTAGGACGCAAAAAAAAATCGATGGTACCTTCAGTATCTTGAGAAGTTGCCCTTGAAATCCAGGACCTGCTCAATGCTTTGCATGACTAGAGTTATTTACTTCATTCGCTTTATTTAATTGATGGTTAATTGCTTTGCTTGCATAGCCTCCATAAACAATCTCGTGTCCTCCTTAGTAAGGACGGGACGGGACAAAATTAACGGGACGGGACGACATTTAGCCGGGACGGTGGCGGGATGAAATGGTAGGCCCATTCCATCCCGCTAACAAACGGTATGGGACGGGACAGGACGGTTTCGCGGGCCTTAAGTGAGCCTTTTTTAAAAAAAATAATAATTATTTAAGTATTAAGTTTGGCAACGGCTA
Source organism: Nicotiana otophora (assembly GCA_000715115.1). Taxonomy (NCBI): domain Eukaryota; kingdom Viridiplantae; phylum Streptophyta; class Magnoliopsida; order Solanales; family Solanaceae; genus Nicotiana; species Nicotiana otophora. The sequence goes on along the minus strand of AWOL01S0012222.1, from coordinate 25,724 downwards.
GTTTTTTGACAATGACTAAGTTTTTAAAGTTTGCAACGACTAGTTTTTTGACTTATTTAATAAACTTAAAAGTTAAAACGGAAATTAGAAAACTAAGTAAAGAATTATAAAATACTCTCTCAGTTTCAGTTTATGTGAACCTATTTCCTTTTTGGTCAATTCCAAAAAGAATGACCCCTTTCTAAATTTGGAAACAATTAGCTTAAACTTATAATTCTACCCTTAATGAGAAGCTTTTATAACCACACAAATACTCTGGCCCCTTTTTAACTTGTTTAGGACCACAAATTTCAAAAGTCTTCATTTTTTCTTAAACTCTGTGCCAAGTCAAACAGGTTCACATAAATTGGAACAGAGGTAGTATTAAAATAAAAGACTTGTAATGAAATATTTTAGTAATTATAATAGAGTTATAATTTATTTAATATAATTTCAAGCCATTAAGTAACTAAATAAGAGTGTAAGACAATTCATTAAAAGAATTCAACGCTTAGAGCCTTTTATTTTATTAATAGAACTTTCAAATCTCACATNTGTCCTCCGCTAATGAATGTCTATGATATCCGATTTGAAATCTTGCCACGCTAAAAGCACTCTCCGATGCTACTGATGATGCTTGAATAGCCAGGATATCTCGGGCCATTATTGAAAGTGTTAGAAAAGCCTTGCCATACTTCCTCCACCATGCCAAAAGTTGTTCGTTGCCTTCTTCATCTTTAATACTTTCCAATCCTTGATTAAGATAAGAATCAAGTTCATCATCAATAGAGGAATCAAAACCTGTTATATCATTCATATCTTCCCATAGAACTTCTACTCTAGACTTAGAAGTAGAAGGTACAGTTTCACCATCTGTTGTTTTCATAGATTTATATTTATCAAATATTGATCTAGCATAAAAATATATGTTAGCTTGGCAGTCTTCGAGAGATGGTTGTTCATTTTTTTGAATTGCTAAATTCTCATAAATTTTACGAACAAGTCCCTTTGCACCTCTTAGTTTTAAAGATGAGTTAAGTAGAGTAGAAATTAAATAAACTTGGGGAATAGGGAAAAAATACTTTTTAAATTTTGCAATTATTTCATTAATGGCTGGTGCATAAGTTGGATTTGTTTTATACTTACCAAATACAACAGAAATTCCACAAATATACCATAATATTTGTGTAATAGTAGGATAATATATACCAAAAAATTATTTTGTAGCATAATAAATTTTTTCTAAAAAGTTAGTAAGCTCTTTGATCTCATCCCAATCAGAATCAACAATTTGATCAGCGGGGATACCATTATGCATATTAAATACCTTTTGTATATGCACCCGATAATCATAAGCAACTTTAAGCATTTCATAAGTAGAATTTCACCTAGTACAAACATCTTTTGGAACTTTTCTATATGGAAGGTTAGCACTAGCATATTGTCGAGCAAATTCACGAAGTCTACTTGCTTTATTAGTACGAAAAATATGGCCGCAAGCATGTTGTACTTTACTACAAGCATCAGAAAATAAATTAATATCATCTTTTACAACCAAGTTAAAAATATGGCATGCACATCTAATATGAAAAAATGCTGGATTAATTGGACAAAGTCTAGNTAATGGGAAAAAGTAATTTAAAAGGACAATGGAGAACAATCTTAGCCCTGTTGGATTCTGTATACTGGAAAAGTAAATTAACAAAAAAGCCATCCTGAAATTAACTCCATCTGAAATTTGCTGCACCCAAACAATACCATTAATCAATTATATATGTCTGTCTCAGTCCCAAAATGGTTCGGCCCAACTTATTTCTGTAGCTCAATTAACATCTGTGAGATCACGAATTCAACATGTAATATTGACTAGTAACAAATCATTATATTCTTATTCCGGTGAAGATTAAAATGACTGTAAAAACTTATTACGTACCATTGGTGATATCCATTTATTCAAAAAGTTCATGTAGCTCAAAGTAATTAGACATCAGTATAATCTGGTAATTAACATGCACAAGAGCAAAACACACAAAAAGTAGGACGCAAAACAAATCGATGGTACCTANGTGATAGACACTTTACAATCTAAGTAAAAAAATACACAACGAATATACTGAAGATATTCGGTTTAAAATTTAAAAATATCATTTCTAACTGTGGTCTTAGAAAAACCTTGAAAAGCAGGATTATAAATTTCTTGTATATAATGCACAAAAGCAGGGTGAGAAGGAAAAGTAAAAGGTAAGCCACAGACAACCACTATTTTTGCTAAGTTCTCGCGATCTCTATCTTTGTTATAGGGTCGTAAAATAGTACTAGAAGTAGGGTCAAGCTGTTGTTGTAAAAAATTAGAACCCCCCAGATCCACTAGGAGTGGCAGTACTANTGAAATCCAGGACCTGCTCAATGCTTTGCATGACTAGAGTTATTTACTTCATTCGCTTTATTTAGTTGATGGTTAATTGCTTTGCTTGCATAGCCTCCATAAACAATCTCGTGTCCTCCTTAGTAAGGACGGGACAAAATTAATGGAACGGGACGACATTTAGCCGGGACGGTGGCGGGACGAAACGGTAGGCCCATTCCATCCCGCTAACAAATGGTACGGGACGGGACGGGACGGTTTCGCGGGTCTTAAGTGGGCCTTCTTTTAAAAAAATAATAATTATTTAAGCATTAAGTTTGGCAACGGCTAGTTTTTTGACAATGACTAAGTTTTTAAAGTTTGCAACGGCTAGTTTTTTGACTTATTTAATAAACTTAAAAGTTAAAACGGAAATTAAAAAACTAAGTAAAGAATTATAAAATACTCCCTCCGTTTCAGTTTATGTGAACCTATTTCCTTTTTGGTCAATTCCAAAAAGAATGACCCCTTTCTAAATTTGGAAATAATTAGCTTAAACTTATAATTCTACCCTTAATGAGAAGCTTTTATAACCACACAAATACTCTGGCCCCTTTTTAACTTGTTTAGGACCACAAATTTCAAAAGTCTTCATTTTTTCTTAAACTCTGTGCCCAGTCAAACAGGTTCACATAAATTGGAACAGAGGTAGTATTAAAATAAAAGACTTGTAATGAAATATTCTAGTAATTATAATAGAGTTATAATTTATTTAATATAATTTCAAGCCATTAAGTAACTA
>AWOL01S0012222.1:3370-21002 GCA_000715115.1 Nicotiana otophora | reverse complement strand
AAATCGTTGCTTACATTTTTCACATATAACACGTTCATTGACTTTATCATGTTTAAAAAATTTTCATACAAGTAATATTTTAGGACGTTCACCCTTAGGCTTACCCCTTACAGGAGATACAAGGGGGTAAAGCTCCAGACCGAGATTGACTCTGAGTTGAAACTTGTGTTGCGGGACTAGTGGGTGTTTCATCTAATTCTTCTTCCTCATTTTCTTCTTCCTCATTTTTTTCATCCTCATTTTCTTCATCCTCAATAAAAATATTATTGCCAAATTATCTTTGTAAAGTTTCATGATCTAGTTGTTCTCCGAAATTAATATTATAACACACGGGGAGTTGGAAAAATAAAGTTTCATCAATATGAGTCATTTCATCTATATGTTTTCTAATTCTAGGAGAAACATTAGGATTAGGACTAGGATTATGATTACTACTACTTTCACCTTTACTACTTTTTTTACTACTTTTTTTTAAATACGCCAAATATATTTTTAGGTGCCATAATTTAAATAGGAAATTAAATTGAAAAAGTTAACACAAAAATTAAACACACAAATGAAATACGAAAATAGAACACGTAAAGTAAACACAAAAATTAAGCACTATAATGATAAGCAAAAATTATATATTAAAATTAGGAGATGGAACGAGTGCACCGTAATTAAATATTGAAACTTGAAGAAATTGCCCAAAAAATTGCTCCAAATACTTGACGAATTAATTTGAAGCTTGAAAGTTGCTCCAAATATTTGCCCAAATACTTGAAAGTTGAAACTTAGTTGATCACTTGATTGTGAGAAAATTGAGAGAATAATATAGATAGAATGTAAGAGATTTGAGAGAGAATGTTGATTTTTTATGGGAAACAAATGAAGAAGGATGGGGATATTTATAGTAAAAAATAGGGCCAAAGTATAATTTAATAAACTTAGGGGTAATATTAAAAGTTTGGGAGGGTTGGCGGTGTTTGGGGGGAGGGGGGCAAATATGACCGTTTTTGGCAGTTGGAAATGGCTATATTTGCAATTGTGACCGTTGCCCAACGGCTATATTTCAACAAAATAAATAAAAAAACAAGCGGGATAGATGGGACAGACGGGACGGGACGAAACAGGACGGGATAAACAGGACAAAATAGTAGACCCGTCCCATCCCGTGTACCGTTAATCATGGGCCCATCCCGTTTAGAATTAAGTGGGCCGAGACGGGACCGGGATGGGACAGGACGTGACGGACAGGATACGGGACGGCCCGTCCCATTGGACAATCATACTCCTTACTGAATCAATCAAGTATGCCTCAATCCCAAAATTAGTTGAGGCTCTATTCTCTATATCTAGAGGTGGCAAAATGATTACAAGAAAATAGTTATCTACCCATATATATTATCCATTAAAAATGGGTTGAATAATGAACATTTTAAAAACGGGTCAAATAGGGATAAAAACCATATTATCCACTTAGAAAATGGATAACCAATGGATAATTAATGAGTTTAATTTTTACATTTGTAAAGCCTCAAATTGGGGTTCCTCAAGTTTGGGAGACTAGGAGTTTTCCCAAAAGTGATCATATTCAAGAAGTCATGGATAATATAAATATCCATATTATCCGCCGGATAACATATTTTTATCTGTATTAAATATGGGTCGGGTCGGATAATATATCTATTTTTAAATTATCCATTTTTGATCAGCTTATATACGACCCGACTCGCCCATTTACCACCCATATCTACATTTATTCCTCTATGTTCAGGCTGTTATTTCAGTACCAAAGGATTATTCATAGTTAAAAAGACTCATCAATCTTCTTTTAAATATATTGAGAGACAGATTGCTAGATTATTTTGGGGTACTTCAGAGGGTAAGCAGAATTTTCATTGGAGCTCTTGGTCTAAGATGTGCTTTCCAACTGAAGAAGGAGGCATTGGGTTCAGATGTTTGAAGGATTCCAATGATGATCTAGCTATAAAAAGATGGTGGAGATTTAGGATGTGCGACACCCTATGGTCCAATTTCCTCTACACTAAATATTGTAGGTTAACACATCTAGTCGAGAAGGTTTGGAGGACAAGACAATCACATTGTTGGCGAAAAATGCTCTAAATAAAGGAGAAAGCTAAGGAGAACTTACTGTGGAAGATTAATGCTGGCAACTCAAGCCTTTGGTGGGATAATTGGACAGGTATGGGGGCGATAACTCAGATTATCTCCTATGAGAACACTCGAATAGGACAACCTGTAAGAGATATTATTGTGGATGGAAAATGGCAGTTTGACCAATTGCATCTGCATGAATTTCTAACAATTTCGGATTCACCTATCTGGATGACATCTCCTAGTGAAACTTTCTCTACCGCTTCAGCCTGGGGCCTAGTAAGAAAGATACAAGATAAACTACCTTTATTGCACAAAGTATAAACACATACGTCTTCCCTTTAAGATGTCCTTTTTGGCCTGGAGATTATTGAAAAAGTTGCCCTTTGATGAGATTGGTGATCAAACTTTGCCAGAACTATGTTTCTAAGTGTTGTTGTTGTAGAGTTTCAGAAGGTAAAATAATTCAACATACATTTATGGATTGTGAAATTGCAAGGGACTTATGGAATACATTTGGAACTCCTCTGAATATCAGGTGGGAAGCTATCCCCATCAAAGTTATGTTTATTAGATGGTGGTCAGTTAAGCCCAAAAATATTATACATCAAGAATTACTGAGGATAACTCCTATTGTAATTTGTTGGGAAATTTGGAAGGCAAGATGCGAATTAAGGTATGGAGATACAAGAATTTCAAGGGCTAGAGAAAAGTATCAAATTCTGAACCATTTAAGATGGTCCATATCTAAACACCATTGTAGCAAGGAATAGCATGGGAACTAGTTTACAATCTGTGATCAAGTTCTTTCACTCTCCCATAAGATTGAATGCTTTATTGTTAAGTGGACGAAACCTCTCTCCAGCTGGGTAAAAATAAATACTGATGAAATTCAGAATGGGGAAGAGGTTATGGGGGCTGGAGGTATTATTGGAGACTCTGAAGAAAATTTGATCTTGGTCTTTGCATATAACATGGGAAGGGGCGATAACAATTTGGCGGAGGCAAAGGCAACATGGCTGGGGTGAAGTAGTGTATTTCACGGTGTTTCCAAAACATCATCCTTGAATGTGACTCTATGGTAGTAATCAATATGATTAAAGGGAATGCAATCTTAATATGGCAAATGCATGATATAATTTTGGATGCTAAACAACTACTTCAACATGTGAATTTTGAGATCCAACATTGTTTCTGTGAGGATAATCAAGTAGCAGATGCTTTTGCAAAATGAGGCATTGAGGAGAATGAATCTGTAACGACTCGACCGGTCATTTTGAGCTCCAGCGCATCGTTCGGCAGTTTGGGGCCATGAGAAACTTCACTTCAGGTATTATGACTTGTACACGTGGTCAAAATTTAATTTCGGGAAGTTCAGAGTTGATTTGGAAAGAAAATTCTAATTTCAGAAGCTTTAAGTTGGAGGAATTGACTAAAGGGTAATTTTTGAGTAAACGACCTCAGAATAGGGATTTTAAGGTTCCAACAAGTTCGTATGATGATTTTTGACTTGGACGTGTGTCCGAATCGGATTTTGGATGACCCAGGAATGTTTTGGAGCCTATTGTGGAAGTCGACATTTTGAAAGAATTTCATAAATTTGGGTTGAAATGCATTTCAATGTTATCGATGTCCGTTTGGGATTTCGAGACTGGGAATAGCTCCGTATGGCGATTCTGGTATTGGAAGCGCGTCCGAAAGTGGATTCATAGGTCCGTAGGTCATTTTGGGGTCATTTGGCAAAAGTTAAAAATTTGAAAGTTTTTGAGAAGTTTGACCGGAAGTGGACTTTTTGGTATTGGGGTCAAATTCTGATTCCGGAAGTTGGCGTAGGTCCGTAATGTCGAATTTGACTTGTGTGCAAAATTTGAGGTCAATCGGACGTGATTTGATAGGTTTCGACATCGATGGTAGAAGTTAAAGTTTCAAAGTTCACTAAGTTTGAATTGGAGGGTGATTCGTGTTTTTAACGTTGTTTGATGTGATGTAAAATCTCGACTAAGTTCGTGATGTGATTTGGGACGTGTTGGTATATTTAGTTGAGGTCCTGAGGGTCTCGGGTGGATTCCGGGTGGTTAACGGATCGAATTTGGAGTTGAAGAAAGAGCTGAAGCAGCTGGTGTCTGGTGCAATCTCACCTGCGAGAAACGGGCCGCGGGTGCGATCCCGCAGGTGCTGCGTTATGGTCGCAGAAGCGGTCCTAGACCACCTGGGAAAGGGCCACAAATGCAGAGTTGGGGGCGCTGATGTGCATCCGCAGGAGCGGTCAAGGCTCCGCAGAAGTGAACCGCTGATCGCAGAAGCGGACAAGCCGGCTAAGGGGGAAAACCGCATCTGTGAGGTTATTTTCGCAAATGCAGTTGGCTAGCCGCAGAAGCGAAAATCGTGGCTGGGCAGAATGTTTTAAAGCTGGGTTTGGGTTCATTTCACCATTTTTCACACGGCTTGGGCGATTTTTGGAGCTCTTCAAGGGAGTATTTTCGCCATCCTATGCAAGGTATGCAAGTTAAGTACTTGGTTTACATGGATTTAGACTTGAAATTTGTGGAAATTTGGTATTTTTGGTAGAAAAAAACTAGAAATAGATATTTTTGGATTTTGACCACGAAATTGGACATGGAATTTGGAATAAATTGTATATTTGAGTTCATGGTGATATGGGTAAGGTTTATCTTCGAAAATTTTCGCAATCCGGGCACGTGGGCCTGCGGGTGATTTTTATCGACTTTTCAAGCGGAGTTAGGAATTATTATAAATTAGATTATAATAAGTATTAGAGTGTGTATTTATGGATTTGCACGTTTATTGACTAGTTTTGGAGCGTTGGGCATCGGTTTGAGTTATTGGAAGGGCTTGGGAGGTTATGGAATTTCGGAGCGAGGTAAGTCTCCTTTCTAACCTTGTAAGAGGGAACTTACCCCATAGGTGAACTTAATTAATATGTGTTGTTATTTGTGGAGGCTACGTACGCACGAAGTGACGAGAGTCCGTACGTAACTACTATTCATGTTTATGTCCGAGTAGTTTTAGGTTTACACCATGCTTGTGGACACCATTATTTGATTATATTTGTTAACTGTATCAATGAAACTGAGTTGAGGATTTTTAAGGATTTAAAAGCTTCAAGTCGAATTGTCTTTATTTTAAAAAGAATCAAGAAAGGGTTATGATTTATTGATAAATTTATATTTGACCGCATCGCATGTATGATCCGCAAGCGGGGTAATAGATGCATCTATGGTTCGCGTCGTTCGACCCTCGGCAGTGCACCGTTTATATTTATGTTGGATCAGGCCGAACTTCCTCGGTGGTATTCGTGTGTGGTAATAGAACTGGAAGTTTCTTTCATAATCGGTATAAATTCATTGTTTGTGTGATCATATATTTTAAAAGAAGGAAGTGATTCAAGCTCTTAAATATTTCTGAAGACTTGTTCAGTTATTTCTTGTTCTGAGTTTTATTGTTACATATATCTTGCTTAATTAGAATTTCAAATTATCATATTGTTGGCCCTTAGTAAGTGTCGAAGTCGACCCCTCGTTACTACTTCTTTGAGGTTAGGCAGGATACTTACTGGGTACGCATTGATTTACGTACTCATGCTACACTTACTGCACGTTTTTGTGCAGGCGCATATATGTCTAGTGGTCTCGTGGGCGCAGAGGCGCGATTATTGCGGGGACTTAGGTGAGCTGCATTCCACATTATGAGTCCGCAGCCAGCAGAGTCTCCTTCAGAATATTTATATTTTCCTGTCCAATTTGTATTCCGGACAGATGTTGTATTTTATTTTATATTCTTAGTTGATACTCATGCACTTGTAACACCGGATTTTGGGCGATTATGTGTTGCATTGTATTGGAATTTTTAAAGATATTATTATTTATTTTGTAAACTTCATCTCTTTACTATTTAATTGAAGGAAATATGATTTCAGAAATATTAAAATGGAGAACCAAATTAAGTATTTATTTTTGGCTTGCCTGACCGCGGTGTTCGATGCCATCACGACCTTTAATGGATTTTGGGTAGGGACAAAATCTATTTTCTTCAATCCTAGATATTTGCTCAGGTGCACTGCTGGACCCTAATTGATGGACAAGGCTCAAATGGCTTCAGTAAGGCATAAGCAAAGGAGGAACATANCTCCATATCCAGTAAAAAGATAATAATACAAATAATTTATATTATCACTAAATATGGCTTAAATTCAGGGGCAAAGATAAAGTTTAGGTTACGAATTTCATCAAATCCAATAATTTTGGNGTTGTCATAAGTTTTTTGTTTTTGGCACTAGTTTGTCTTGGATAAATTAGATGTACAAGGGTACTAATCTTCTATNGTTTAAACTTTATATTTTTCTTAAGAAATACATTATAAAATACATTGTTAAAATTCTGGCTGTTAAATCCTATTTAAGAATCCTGAATCATATACAACGAGTTACACTGTGTGGCGGCTAGTTCGCGTCAGGGAATCAGGTGAATTGATTATCTGTTAAAATAGATAATTCCAGTCAGAAAATCACATGCATATCCCAATCATATTGTATTATTTTGCTAGCGTTCATGTGCTGCACAAGGAAGCGCTTAATTAGCTGTGCTTGTCAGTGATTACAGTAGACAAAACTCANTAGGATCATAGGAGTGTTTATAACTTAAATTATGGATCTTTGTACTAGTATACGACCCTGGTTATTATTATAGTGGTTTTGTTTTTGTTGAACAGAGGCTAGGTTGATGCCCCTCTATTATGATGTAATTTTTTGGTGAGCAATATAAGGACTACACCTCCTAATGGCGTAAATTGTATAAAAAAGAAAACCAATCTACCACAATTCTCCTCTTTTATCCGAATTTAGGATCCACTATGTTTTGTCACATAGGTGGAGTAGCTTATCCTCCTCACTCGATCAATCAACTACAATTCAATCCCAAACTAGTCTACATTATATATATGAATGTTGTCCATTCCGACTCTACTCGGTACTCAGGCTTTCTTTTTCAGTATTCATAGTCATCAAAAGTTAAATTAGTTTTACTCTGAAAATAAATCAATCAACCATGAAATAATAAAGGAACATTATTATTCTTTGTGCACCACGTTTATTGGTTTCAAGAATCCAACTGAAGGAATTCAAGGGCCTTCTCAAATTAAAGTCCCATTCTTTTCGCTTTGGAATTCTTTAGTCCCATTAGAAGTATATCAAATTCTTAACACAACTTACGTAAATATGAGCTTGCACTTCTTAACACAAAAATATGTCAAGAGAGAAGTAATCCCTAGAATTTTCCGGAGGACAAATATACCATCAAATCGATCCCTTATTTTTGACCATTATTCTTGTTCAAGAGAATGTTTGGCCCCAAATTAATGGAGTACCAATTTTGGAATTTCACACAAATTCCAGCTGTGAATGTAATATGTTTTACTTCTAAGTTCTAACTCATGTATACATATAGAATACATGAATCTCCTTTTAATACAATGAACAAGGATCGTAATTTAAATGATATGGGAACATTTAAGTCATAATGTATTAAATTAAACAAAACAGTGTAGGCCTTAAAGTTTTAAACAGAGTAAACAATTTAAGTTTATTCAGAAAATAAGTTTTCAAAATAAAAAAAATGGACCGTCCGAGTCATTATATGTACAATTAAAATGATAGTATTTCACTTGAAACTACAAAAGTTTTGATGCATTCAAGTTGCACACAGCCACACATAGGACAAACGGACACACTCGTGGTACACTGCCAAATGCATGATAGCATACTGATAATATAAAGATATTATACATACCGAGGTTATTTAAAAAATAAAGATAATTATTCATAATAGTAAATTAGTAGCATGGAAAAAGAGAGTAGCTAATTTATTACTCCATATCCAGTAAAAAGATAATAATACAAATAATTTATATTATCACTAAATATGGCTTAAATTCAGGGGCAAAGATAAAGTTTAGGTTACGAATTTCATCAAATCCAATAATTTTGGTTTAAACTTTATATTTTTCTTAAGAAATACATTATAAAATACATTGTTAAAATTCTGGCTGTTAAATCCTATTTAAGAATCCTGAATCATATACAACGAGTTACACTGTGTGGCGGCTAGTTCGCGTCAGGGAATCAGGTGAATTGATTATCTGTTAAAATAGATAATTCCAGTCAGAAAATCACATGCATATCCCAATCATATTGTATTATTTTGCTAGCGTTCATGTGCTGCACAAGGAAGCGCTTAATTAGCTGTGCTTGTCAGTGATTACAGTAGACAAAACTCAATTAAGTTACTTTTATATTGCTACTTTTTTGTCTTATATATATATATATATATATATATAGTATGTATGACGCTTGCTAATTATGTGAGTCATTTGATAACGTTTGACGCTATTACACTAATTATATTATGTTAATATAACTTTTAGAAGTTTGATGAATATATTCAAACCTGTTAACAAATCAACTTAACTTTTAATGTGATATTTTTCTATGGAATTAACTTTTGGAACTATAAATTTAATATTTTCCCCATTTCTACTTATGTACAAGCTAAAAAAATGTTTTAAATTTCATGCCTAATTAAATGGTGTTAATAAAATGGGACGAATTGACTATATATACTTTGTGCATTTATTTGTAAATGTGATAATTTAATTTGTTTCAACTTAAAGATTTTCAACTTCAACAATGCCTCCTCTTAGCTTAATGAATGGTTATAAAAAGAAAAGAACAAAATATTTTGACTAGAATTTACTAAAACGAGACAATATCCTCATGAAAAAAACAAGAAACCAAATATCATAAAAGATAATTTGTAGCGCAAGTTTGAAAAATAAATGTACATTGGAAGTGATGAAAAATAGAAATTAACAAGCAGGAAAAGATCAATTAATTTAACACACACACACAATAAAAAGATTAAGTTTTCCCCTTTAAAAGATATTCCATATTATTCTTGATACCCTATTTCTCAGTAATCCTTATCTAATTATTATTCTCAAGATAGCTTTGTGTTTAATAAGTAATTACCTAGGCTGCCGTAACCAATTAAGTACAAAGAATAACCTTAAATAAAAAGGAATAAACAGCTGTTGTCGTTCAATCAAATCTCAAACTGAATCTTTCTTTTTAATTAGGTTCTTAAATAAAAAGAAACCAAACACATGCAATTATCAAATTTCCATCTCTCACTTTTTCTCTTTCGCAACCCTTTGTGCTTCCTCTTTTGCAGATTTTTTCTATTGTTTCATACATAATACACGTGAGTAATTTGTTATTTTTGAATGGTAATAAAAGGATTTTATTTTGCATGATAGAATACATTAAATAACAAGAAAATTAGATATGGGAATGAGATTAGATGAAGAATTTGGAGCAGATAGGGTGTTACAAATCGAAACAGACGATGAAGAGAATGAAGCAGATGATTACAAGATTGAAGAAGACGATGATGATAGTGGATCTGATTTTACCCTTCACTCTCCAGTACATGAGCCATCTCATAGCCAAATTGGACCTCATGATTCCCCTACTTGGCCTCAAAGTTACAGGTATTTCTTGATTCTCCTTCTTTTGTTGTTTTCATGCACGTAAAATAAATTAATAGTAATGTGTAAATACCATTGGAGTCAAATCTTAGCATATCAAAAAAACGTTAGGTGATTTCTTTCCATCTGGATAAGATTTGATAGGCAAAGTCGTACATGCCCCAATGGAAGATAGCAAGTACCTGGTGAATAGTCCAGGCGCAAGTTAGTTTAGACGCTACATTTTTTGAAAGAAAAAAAAAGGATATAGTGACATCCCTATTTTGAAAGAAAAAAAAAAGGATAGTGACATCCCTTTTCCATCTGACTTGGTACACAAAATTACCTGGTGCATATTCTGGCATGAGATAGCAAAGTAGGTGAATAGTCGAGGTGCAAGGAAGTTGGTCTAGACACCAACTTTATAAGAAAACATGAGCAGTGACTTGTATAACTAGGCTTTTATGTGTGTCTTTAAATTTGTGTTGTACTGTTGTATATAGATTTTACCCTCTGACTACTTGTTAATATTAGTGTTTTACGTAATATCTTGAAACTAGATAGTAGAGTTTGGTTATTATCCATGGTTTTTGAATTCACAATTTGAATTTCAATTAGCTATGAGGAGAAAGATGAGAAGATGGCTGTGAAAAATTATTCAAGAGTTTTGGTGTCCGATTCATATTTTTCATAGAGAAATCTCTGATCAAGGATGGAACAAGAGCCGTTTTGCATCATATATATCTAAGGGATTCCTAGGATCGGGATGAAAAAGCAATGTCATTTGATCATTATCAAACTGATTGCAATCTTTTTCTGTCGCGAAGATCCCAACTTTCTAGAATATACAACCTCCTCACTGTTATTTTTAAAAGTGAAACATATACTATTAGCCAATTTGTTATTGAATTTGTGAACAATCTCATAAATTCTAGCTTTGGCACTGATTAATAAATGGAAAACAACACTGAGCATAAGATATTTAGCTTTCTCATGTTCTTCAAAGAAGTTGTCTATGGTCTATGAATAGGTGATAGTCCATAAGCCGAATGTACCTTTTTGCAGAGCAATAACATACAAACTTGTCTGACAAATTAACTTACATAAGACAAAAACTTGTGAATGGTTGATAAATCCGTCATGTGCTTTTGGAGTTCTAATGTAATTTCAAATTTTTCAGAAAGTTTATTTTCACAATTCTGATACAAAAGTCCATTCTGAAAGAGAACATAATAAATACTCTGCTAATCTTTTTTCTCTATTTCACATTGTTGTTCTTAGGTATGCATATATGTATTGGTTTAGTTTGTTTGCCAATTTTCACTATATATGCATATATGTTATGGTTAAATGGCTGGATAAATGAATCCATATATGAGGTTAAAAGTCTTTCTGATATTCTTCACGTGAATTTTTTTTATTGAATATGTAGGCAGTCAATGGACATGTTCACAGGTGTGACCCCTCCTTCACTCAGCTTTTTAAGGGGAAGCTCCTTCTTGAGGTCTCAGACTACTCCAACGCCTCAACCTTCGATTTGCAAACCTCTAATTTCCTCTCTGCGCTCAGACAAGGAAGAAGTTCCTACCTTAACACATCCAACAAGGTTATCTGTTGTCTCTTCAGCAAGATATTCAGCACTTGAATTGCCACCATCACAGCAGTGTTCATATACTCAATCAGTTCTTAATGGTAAGACATGGATCTTATCTCGTTGTTTATATGCTTATTGTTCTACTATTAAACTGGCCTATTTTTGTCCCTCAATTTTTGTTATTGTGAATTTGAGTCTAAAGACTATCCATTTTTTGTTGCACTATTTTACCATGTGTAGTATCTGAAAATCATGATAGAACCTCTTTGATTGCATACTAAACCATTAGAAAAATAAAACTGTCTTCTGCTAAATGAACTAAAGCATTTTGCTACAATCTATAGCCTATAATCCTGTGTAATTCAAGCATTTCTATATCTTGGAGCTGTATTTGTTGCATATTGTTGTCCTATAGGTACTAGTTTCTGAAAGTTCGTCTATGTTTCTCCAATATGTCCAGCTATTTGGTTAAAGTATTAACAGAGTTTCCAAGTACTTAAACCTCTCATCTTTATTCTCCTTTTTGTTCTTACTGTGGTTCGATCCTTCAATGCAGCGATAAATGCTCTCTGTGGAATAGGGATACTTTCGACTCCCTATGCACTCAAAGAAGGAGGATGGTGTAGCCTTTTTCTGCTGCTGCTTTTTGGAATCATTACTTTCTACACTGGAATTTTGTTGAAAAAATGTTTAGACAGTTCTCCTGGTATTGAAACCTATCCTGATATCGGACAAGCTGCTTTTGGAATGCTAGGTCGAATATTTATAGCTGTGAGTATATATTGAGAACATATGACTAGTGATTCCTCAATTAGCAGAACAAGATTTTCATTAGCTACTAACATTGGGTTTTCAATAAATGCAGGTAGCCTTATACGCGGAACTATATGTAAGTGTATATAGTCTTTCCTAGTTTTACTAATTCTCGCTCTCTGCTTCATTCTACTGCTTTCTGTTATCTATAACTTGGAAGTGTTTTTTTTTCTCTTGCAGTCCTCTTGCATCGAGTATTTGATTATGATGAGTGACAATCTTGGTGCCATATTCCCAAGTGCTCGCATGGTCTTTGCTGGAATTCATCTGGATTCTTATCAAATGTGTGCTATCATTTCTACCCTTGTCATACTTCCAACAGTTTGGCTAAGAAACCTCAGTTTGCTGTCATACATTTCAGGTTTTAATCATTATATAGTACCTCAAAATGTCTTGAAAATTAGTTCAAAGCTATTCGATTTGTGCTAACGTGTTGAATTCTGATGCTTGTAACTCCAGCTGGTGGAGTGATTGCACTGATTGTCGTGGTGCTTTGCTTGTTATGGGTTGGCGCGATCAATGAAGTTGGATTTCACTCGGGTGGAACAGCATTAAACATTGCAAAATTGCCCGTCACAATTGGTCTATATAGTTTTTGCTATGGCAGCCATTCAGTTTTCCCAAATATCTACTCATCAATGAAAGAACCTTCAAGATTTCCTTCTGTTCTACTTATAAGGTGATTATGAATCAGGCACTGATATATGGAATAATATGTTATTCTTTAATCAAAATGTACATCTGCAAATTGAAGGTTTAATATTTAACTTGTGTTGGTTCATATCGATGCAGCTTTTCCATTGCCTTCTTTTCGTACCTCGGAGTAGCAGTTTGTGGCTTCCTAATGTTTGGTGAAAACACCAGTCCGCAGTTCACATTGAATTTGCCAGCAAAACTTATTACTTCAAAAGTTGCAGCTTGGACAGTGGTAAGTATAATATTAGCTTTAGTCTATGCTTTTCTCATTTTTGTTCATGTGAAATGCAACCTAAAAAATTGGACTGAAATCTTTTTTTTTTTTTTTCTGTTTCATGTTGGATGATCATTAAATATATGGATATAAAACTATGTTTTGTGCAGGTTTTAACCCCTGTCACAAAATATGCCATAACAATTACACCAGTCGCGTTTGGCATTGAAGAATTCTTACCTTCACCTCAGCTTAGAACTTATGGTGTATCGATCCTCATCAGAACAATTCTGGTGTTTTCAACTTTGGTCATTTCACTAACAGTTCCATATTTTGGTAAGTATTTTCTTCTAACACTTTGCACTTGTAACAAATAAATTAGTAAGCTGTTTTACCACTAAGATATACATTTCTTTTTGAAACTTCAACTGCAGGTTCTGTAATGTCATTGATTGGATCTTCACTAGTAATGCTTGTGGTAAGTTATCAAAGTTATTTCATTTTACTTCAATGTGAAGCTAGAAGGGGAGCCTTGACGTAACTGGTAAAGTTGCTGCCATGTGACCAGGAGGTCTCAGGTTCGAGCCGTGGAAACAGCCTCTTGCATAAATGCAGGGTAAGGCTGCATACAATAGACCCTTGTGGTCCGGCCCTCCTCCGGACCCCGCGCAGAGCGTAATCTTAGTGCACCTGGCTATTGTTTTTACTTTAATGTGAAGCTAATTAGCAAAAGAATCATAATAACATGGGATTTTCTTTTGCTTACTTTGTCTCAGTCTCTGATCCTTCCTTGTGCATGCTACATTAAACTAAGCAAGGATCGAATGACACGATTTCAGGTATATTTTTGCTCCATATTTTTCTAGCTAGAGAAAATAATTCTTTTCAAACCAAAGATATGCTAATAGTAATTGTTTCTTCCTTTTGTATTATTTAGCTTGCAGCTTGCACTTCCATTATAGTCGTGGGAGTGGTTTCTGCAGTTATTGGCACATATTCTGCAGTCACAAGCATGGCCAACTAGTTCCAAGACCTAATGGACAGAAACCACAATCTTACTTCCATTAGTTAAAAGTTTCTTGTACACTAGCATTGGCCCCAAAAGCATAGATCAAATGTCAAAGTTGAAGGGGTTCTAAGGAATAGAGAAGGGCAATTTGTACATTTGGCCAGCCAAAAATAATTACATTCGCTAGCCAATATACAAAATATACATTAATATATATATTAATGTATATACAGTTTTCCCAATAGAGAAAACCGGAGAATCCCTTGAGTGATGATGAAATTAGAAGTTGTAATTAACAGGACACAAGATCTGGACTCGGCCCTTTGAGCCCTTTCTGTTGTATCCAATCATTGTAAGTTCAGTTGCATCACATTGTTAGCTCATGATTTAGCAGTTAATCAGTCAAGCAAAGATTTATCTTCTCTTTGTTATAATCATTTAATTGTATTTAGTAGGATCTTATATCTTGCTATAATAGCTAATTTCGTCTTATTCATGAGTTAAGAAGGAACATACTTGAGGAAGTACTTATTTTGGTCAATAGGATTTAAGTATCATCCTAACCCTGCTGTTCATTTCATATCTCTCGTTTACAAATTTTTATGCCTTTTTGGCCAAACTTTTGGAAAATGTGTGCTTCTTTTTTAAACCCAAAAAAAAGTACTTATTTTGGTCAATAGGATTTAAGTAAAAATGGTCTCGTAGCCACTTAAACTTGTACCAATTTGTCAATCCGATACATAAACTTACATTTTTCTCATTTGAACACTTGTACCAATTTGTCAATCCGATACATAAACTTACATTTTTCTCATTTGAACAGTCTAACTTGATGGAATTGATACTAATAAATACATCCAATAGAGCGTGTATGCCAATTGCGCTGACATGTACAACACATCCTATGTTTGACTATTTATTGCTTGACATGTGTATTTGTGGGTCCATTTTTAAAATTTAATTATCAAAATTTTATTATATTTTTTACTTTTCTTCTCCACTCAAACCCCCTCCCCTCCCCCAGCAATCCGTAAAAGAACAGAAAGTTTCCGACCAAACCCCAAATCCAAAATCGGCAACCCTGTTTATCTATAATCTTCATAATCATGTTCTCGGAGATTCGTCGAGAACATATTCTTCAATCAAATCTCAAGAACCTAAATCAAACAACAATAATTTGAAAGTTTCCAAAGGTTCTAAAACCCATAGCCCAATAAAGAGTACAAAGGTTCTGAAAAATTCTTCAATAAATAGTGATTGGTTTAGCGGCGAAGGAGAAGATGAATTTAGTGATGAAACAAAAGATGCTTTTATCATCTTGTCTTTTGGTTGAAAATCAACTGAAATTCGTCGGAAAATCATGTTTCACGGTGCCGCGTCGCCAGCTAACAGTGAATGGATGTGCTTCACCGGAGAAGGTGGATGGAATGGCCGCTTAAAAAACCTTCGACGAGTAAAATTGAGACTTCTTGAGGACACCAGACTTGGACTATAGAAGAGGGAAAAGGGCGATCTTTTACCCATTCTTTTTCGTTTTCAATTTTTAATTTTTTTTCCTTTTGATTTTATTATTTTTTAATTAGAATATTCTTTTCACGCGCATTTTTTGAGTGATTGGAACGCATTCTATCCACATCACTTGTGTCATTGCCACATAAGCACAGTCAATGGTCAAAGTAGTTTATTAATATCCATTCCATCAAGTTAGAGTGTTCAAATGGGGAAAATGTAAGTTTATGTACCGGATTGACAAATCGGTAGAAGTTTAAGCGGCCACGAAGCCATTTTACCTACGAGAAAATCTATCTACTTTCTACTCAATGCACTGACAACCTGTCACAGTGTAATTACACCAAAATTTAATAATAAAGTGTGCTTCCAAACATGCTCGTAGTGTATAAGCGGTGTCATTAGACACTTCTTCACAAAAAATATCTTTATACGTGTAATAATACTCCTTATTTTTCTGAGTAAATATGTACGTACATAGGCTCTTCTAAATCATTAGAGTCTCATGTGCAAACCGAATTGTAACAATATATCTAACATTACTTGCGCAAAATCCTACATGTGTCATTGTTTATGTTACCAAATAACACCGTTTATCCATCACTGGAGAAACTAGAAAATGCGGTTTTGTGCAGCGATTTTTTTGTAACCCTTATATATAGGAAAGCTTCTTCCACTTTTCCCATCGAATATAGTTGATCCTTTTTTTTTTTTTTTTTTCTGTTTCTTTTTCTAGCTAATGTAGTAGTTGAATTTGGCCTGGATGTAAAAAGGTGAATTTTATGTAATTTACCTACTTCCCTTATTTCTCTTATTGGCTTTTGCTCTTCCGTGGGGATGTTTGGGGATGGGGGATAGAGTGGTATGATCCGGGCGGAGCAATAAAGTTAGCCGCAGATCACGTGAATTTAGTAGATTTTGCCTAAACATTATAAATATATTAAAAAATTCATCAAATATCTATAAATATTTGACAGTAAATTTAATTATTATATATTGATTTGAAATTGTTGTAGAAATTTATAAACTCAAAATATTGGATCCGCCTCTGGTTTGAAAATGTAGGTGTAGTTTGAAAAGTTACTAGTCAGACATTGGATTGGAATGAAGGGATGTAGAATGAAGCAAAAGCTGGTCTGTCATTGCTTGCCATAAAAGAGCTTAACATACAAATTTGTCCTACACTCTTCTTTCTCCATTTAACTACTAAGGATTGTGAGAGATCAAAAGAATGAAAACCCCTTTCTCGCCAACTTCAGCTTCTTCACTTCATTTATCACTAACGTGTCTTACTATACACCAATATATTTTTCTCCCTTTTTTAAAAAAAAATCAAATTTTAGTCATTCGACTTTAATAATAAGTAACTCCTTTACTTTTTGGAAAACAATTAATGTACTGTCATTTTCTTGCCCTTCATCATTTATTTACAAATAATAGATAACGTTTTGCTTAAAGTTTACTCACGGAGTGAAGATACGCACATTTCTAAAACATTATTTAATTGGAATGGAATAGACAAGATTAAATTTTATTAAATATATGTTTAGTTAACATAACCACGTGCCTAGTTTAGCAATGAACTAATCGCTATATATTGGGTAAGATTACAACCCCATTATTTAACTTGATAAAAAAGCATATGTACATCATTAGGCCTAAATGTTGAGATTTGACAAGAGGGTTTACAGTGTAATTGGTTAGATAGTTCTATTTATAATTCTCTCTGATGTTTTCTTATCGGATGTTTCGAAGGAGAATTATATTCCATTTAATATGTCAAAATAATTTCACTGACAAAGATATATCTTTTCGAGAGACGGATTCAGGATTTGAGGTTTATATTCCTACAATGACAATAAGTTAATATATAATAATATAACTGGATTTACAATTATAAATATTTAGTAAATTTTTTAGGCAAAAATGATTGGATTTACGTAATCTCATTGCTAACTCTATAGCTCTACCCTGATTTTACTATTACTTTTTCTAATTTTGCAAGAGATTAGAGAAGGCTGAAAAACATGCAATTTTTAACCCTTTTATCACTAAAACCGTAGACGTCTACTTTCACAAAGAGGAAATTAAAACAGTGCAAATTAAAAGAAAGAACAAACCCATGCACACATGCAGTAGCTATCGCATATATGAAGAA
>AWOL01S0012221.1:5040-27359 GCA_000715115.1 Nicotiana otophora | reverse complement strand
GATGTATTTTTATTTGAACCAAACAAGAATGTTAAGAAAAATGTATGTTCCAGGAATAAAATGTCAAAACATTCAAGAAAAAATAGGAAAATAAAAGAGAATGATCAAGAGATACTCTTGACTGTAGAACTAATATGGGACCATCGATTGGCGGAATGTGTGATGAAATTGAATGGTCCATCCTTCGATTGGCGAATTTTGCGATGAGGTTTGCAACAATCTATTTGGAATCTCCGATTTGGCAGAGCGACGGTGCAATCTATACGAAGGTGCTATTATTGCCAGAGAGGATAATGCGATCTATAAAAGGTTCTCCGATTGGTAGAGCAGGCAGTTTATTATGTACAAGGTGCTCTGGTCAGCAGAGCAGATAGTTTGATATGTACAAGATGCTCCGATAGGTAGAGTAAACAATGATCTGGTTGTGTTGGAGGCTTGGCTCTGGTGTCCGAACAAAGGATTCAAATTTAGTCCTTATCTACATGAGACTGAAACAAATTGAACAATAAAGAAGGGTTGAGAGCTCATGAAGTTATAACGGGTCTGGCATTGATTCTAGTGTTATCTGGTTCCCTTTGATTCCTGTCAATCCTGCACTCAAAGGAATATTTTTAGTAGGGGAGGAGCGTTGATTCGTGTTGATCGTAAACCTAGCTTTCCCCGAATCTGGTAGATTATGCCATGAAGTTTGGTAGGAGAAAAAGTAGTATTTTAGAAATCATTTTGGAAAAATTGTTTATGTTTATGACAAATGGCGTCGTTCTGGATTATGTCATGTTTTGACGCTTCCCTCGATGCGATTATATCTTTTGGATGGGTCCGCTTTGATGATGATGCTTTTCTGAATATGCCCATGACGACGTAACTTCCTTGCTAATGCAGTCATTTTCTAATCTAGATAATGCATTACAAGGCTTTCCTAGGGTGAGGATCAAACCTTTTCAGGTTGCCTATGCATCCAAAGGAATTAGGTTTGAGAGTAGTTTGGGGGTGTGTAAATGAAATAACGAAATGACTGAGCCTGACTCAGGCAGCCTACGTATCCAAATAGAATCAAGTCAAAATGTAGTTCGATTAGAATAGATGCAAAATGATATAATTTTGAAATGATATGATAGTGTCTGACTTAGACTGCCTACGTATCCAAACAGAATCAAGTCAAAACGTAGTTCAATTACAATAGGTGACTGAATCCAACATGGATTGCATGCTGTCCATTTTTTCTAAGATAAATGCTCCTCCTAACAATAGGTGATTGAATCTAAGTTGATGGGCTTCATGCTTACTCTGTTGTCCATTTTTGCTAAGATTAATGCTCCTCCTAACAATACCTGATGGACCACATAAGGACCGTGCCAATTTGGTGTGAACTTCCCCTTTGCTTCATCTTGATAGGAAAATATCTTTTTCAAAACCAGTTGCCCCGGCATGAACTGCCGAGGTTTAACTTTCCTGTTGAATGCGTTGGCCATTCTATTTTGATATAGCTGAATGTGACAAACTGCATCCATCCCTTTTTCATCCATTCTATGAGTTGTTCTTACCTGACACGTATCCATTCTGCATCGTCCAACTTGGCTTCCTGGATAATTCTTAAAGATGGTATCTCGACCTCTCCAGGTATTACGACTTGAGTACTGTATACCAACATGTATGGCATTGCCCCAGTAATTGTCCTCATGGTGGTGCGGTAACCAAGTAGGGAAAATGATAGTTTTTCATGCCATTTCTTGTGATTGTTCACTATCTTTCGCAAGATTCTCTTTATGTTCTTGTTGGATGTTTCAACTGCTCCGTTCATCTATGGTTTTTATGCTGTGGAATTACGATGGACGATTTTGAAATTCTCGCAAATTTCCCTCATGAGATCACTATTGGGATTGGCTGCATTGTCACCTATGATTGACTCCAGAATCTCGAATCGGCAGACAAAAGCTTTGACCCTTTTTCAGACAAAAGCTACCACCACCTTCTTCGTAACAACCTTGTATGTAGAAGATTTGACCCATTTAGTGATGTAATCAATGGATACCAAGATGAAATGATGTCTATTTAATGCGGACGGTTCTATAGGTCCAATTATATCCATGCCCCAAATGGCAAACGACCAAGGAGAACCCATTAAGTTTAAGTCATTAGGCGGAACCCGGATGCAATCCCCATGAATCTGGAAGTAGTAAAATTTCTGCACATAGCAAATGTTGTCCATTTCCATGGTCATCCAAAAGTATCCAACCCTTAGAATCTTCCTAGCTAAAATGAAACTGTTCATGTAAGGCCCACATGTTCCTGCATGTATTTCTTCTAATAATCTTGGTGCTTCAGTAACATCTACACACCTTAACAAACCCAAGTCCAGGATCCTCTTATACAAGACTTCCCCATTATGGAAAACATGATTTTATATTCTTCTCAATGATCGCTTCTGAATGGTTATAGTACTCTCTAGATATTCTTTTGCCTCGAGGAATCTCTTGATACCATAATACCGAGGCTTTCCATCTGGTTCTTCATCTATATGTAAATAGTACGCATGCGGATCCTGGATCTCTACCTCGATGTGGTCAATGTAGTTCTTGACGGGGTGTTGAATCATGGATGACAATGTTGCAAGAGCATCGGCGAACTCATTCTGGATTCTGGGAACATGCTTGAACTTGATCTTGGTGAACTTCTTACATAATTCCTTTACACAATGCAACTACAGAAGGATCTTGACATTCTTGGTGGTACACTCTCCTTGGACTTGGTGGATCAACAAATCAGATTCTCCTATGACCAAAACTTCCTTTATGTTTATATCAACTACCATCCTAAACCCAAGGATTCACGTTTAGTACTCCGCCATATTATTTGTATAGGGGAACCTTATCTTTGCTGTAATCGGGTAATGTTGTCCTGATTTGGAGAATAAGAGTGCCTTAATCCCTACTTCTTTGAAATTTTTAGCTCTATCGAAGAACATTCTCCACCCTGGGTACGACTCTAAAATGTCTTCTCTAGTGAACAAGACTTCTTCATTTGGAAAATATGTGGTATGTGGCTCGTAGACTTTGTCCATCGAGGTTTCTTCGAGATGATCGGCCATTGTTTGTCCTTTAATAGCTTTCTGTGTCACATACATGATGTCGAACTCGGTGAGGATCTGCCGTTTTGCTAACATTCCCGTAGGCATCGGCTTCTGAAAGATGTACTTGATAAGTTCAAGTCTGGATATCAAATATGTGGTATATGCCGACAAGTAATATCTTAACTTCTGAATGATCCAAGTTAAGCACAACATGTCCGTTCCAACAAGGTGTATCTAGCTTTGTGTAGCGTGAATTTCTTGCTCAGGTAGTAAATAACTTGTTCCTTCTTTCTGGTCTTTTAGTGTTGCCCTAACACGCACCCAATCGCATTGTCCAAAATAGATAGAACTAGCTTCCCAGGTTCAGGAGGAACCAATACGGGTGGACTACACAAGTACTCCTTATTTTGTCGAAAGCATTTTGGCATTCTTCTGTCTATGTCGTAGCAACATCTTTCTTCAATAGCATGCAAGTTGGTTCACAAATTACTGTTGACTGGGCTATAAACTGGCTGATGTAATTTGATCTCCCGAGGAAGATCATTACGTCCTTCTTACTCTTTGGAGGAGGCAAATCTTGAATATCCTTGATCTTCGAGGGATCCAACTCTATCCCCTTCCTGCTAATGATGAAACCCAACACTTTTCCTATGGGAATATAAATGCATACTTCACAGGATTAAGCTTCAAATTGTACCTTCGCAACCGTTCAAAGAACTTCCTCAAATCACTCAAATGATTCACACTCTTTCGTAACTTGATGCTGACATCATTTATATATACTTCAATCTCCTTGTGGATCATGCCATTAAAAAGGGTCGTCATGGCTCTTATGTAGGTTGCACCGACAATTTTGAGGCCAAATGGCATGACTCTGTAGTAATACACTCCCTATGTCATGATGAATGTTTTCTTCTATGTATCCTCTTAGTGTATCAAAATCTTGTGATATCCAGCGAAACAATCCACAAATGATTGTAAATCGTGCTACACACAGTTGTCAATAAGGATATGGATATTCGATAGAGAAAAGTCATCCTTGGGACTGGCTTTGTTGAGATCTCGGTAATCCATGCATATCCTAATATCTCCGTCCTTCTTACGCACTGGTACAATGTTGGCCAACCAGGTAGGGTAGTTTGTGACCCTTACCACATTCGCCTCTATCTGCTTGGTTACCTCTTCATTGATTCTCATATTCAAATCAGGTTTGAATTTCTTGCGTTTCTGCTTGACTGGTGGCTTGGTGGAATCGATGGGAAATCGGTACGAGATGATATCAGTACTTAGTCCACGCGTATCAACATATGACCAAGAGAATACGTTGATGTATTGTTGGAGGATCTCTATCAATTCTCTCTTCTTTTATGCCTTCAGTTAAATGTTGATTCGAGTCTCTTTTATGTCTTTTTCATTTCTCAGATTGATCACCTCTATTTCTTCGATATTGGTCTTCTTCTGGCTTTCTCTCTATTCAATCTCCTACGGTAGGTTCTCGGACATCATACTCTCGTCGTATTCTTCGTAGTCCAAATCATTTTTCTCCAGGGTTTCGTTACATGTCATAATCATAGAACATAATCTTTTATTAATTTGATTACTGAAAAGAAAAGTCAAGTAAAAAATTATAGTAACGACAAGTTTGCAATGATTTTCAGGATAAACAATTCTTTTATTTCATAAAAAGGAATGTCTTTGCATTCAAAAAGGCATTTTAACAAAAATGCATAGGCATGATTCATGCCTCAATTGAGCATGCAGTTTTCAATAGTTACTAAAATTCCACACTACCAAGATTCCCGGTGAACCATAGATGGACTGGTTGTCCTATTCTGCAAGTCTCTTCTGGTTCGGAACCCTAATGGTCGGTGTCTTGAGATCAACTTTGCCACAACATTCTTTGATCATTGCCACGAATAACCTTTCAATCCCGTCGATGATCTCTTCTTCTTGTGGTAAGCTCTGACCCAGGCCCGGAACATACTCTGGCATGAAAACTTCCTCCCAAGGGTTACTGTGGTGAACTCCTCAAATTGTAGGTTGGTATCCCAAGTCGGCGGTACCTTTCTACCACTTTGGTTGAATTAGCTCAGTTATCCAATATGATCGGGCTCCCAGCGCGGACCCTGTCTTGTACCCATACTTCATCATTTCTCGAATTGCCACTCCTGACCCATAGGGTGACTGCATGTTATGGTCCCGTTCATTCTTCCCCATTTCTGTTGCTTGCATGATCTCGGCCGCATGTATAGCGAACCTATCCAGTCCTTATATAAAAGAAACCACATGTTCTAAATAATCTGATTGGCTCCTTTCCCCATGTATCACTATCTTCTGGCAATCCCATTAAAATTTCAAGCACTATGGAAAGTAGAAGGAATTGCCCCTGCCATGTGTATCCAGGGCCTTCCCTGCAGCAAATTCTAAGAAGACAAGACATCCATCACTTGGAACAATATTGGGAACTCAACATGTCCAAATGCAAAGCTAAGTAGATTTCTCCGATAACGTCCTTTTGCGACCCGTCAAAAGCCCTTACCTCACGTGTCTCTCTCTTACCTATCTTAAGTGGATGCCTAATTCTCGCAGAGTGGAGAATGAGAAAATATTTACTCCGGATCCCCCATCGTCCAGTACCCAAGATATGACCTTGTCTCCATACTTGATAGTGATGTGTAAAGCTCTGTTATGATCTACTCCCCCCATAGGAAGTTCGTCCCTCCAAAAAGATATTTTATTCGCCTCCACCAACTACCGAATGGTTGGTGCCAGTGCCTCACTAGTGGTATTTCCCGGCATGCTTACTCCACTCAACACCTTTACCAGAGTGTCTCTATGACTTTCAAAACTCAGCAACAAGTCCATGATTGATATATGGGCTGGGGCTTTTCTCAGCTTCTCTTCTATGGAGTATTCTTTAACCGACACCTTTCTCCAAAACTCTGTTTCCTCTATGTCAGTTGTGTTCCTTCTTTGGTTCTGCTCTCTGTTTGAATTTGCTCTGTTCAATTCTTCAGGAGCGTAGCATCTCCCATATCTTAGTCATCTCAAGAGAGACCGCAGTTTCTGTCATTTTTTTCCTTTCTTTTGGAATGTTAAGTCCACGTGACTACCTTGTACTTATGATTCCAATCCTATTTGATGGCTACGATAGGCTGTGGCTGATATGTCTAAACCAGGCGGCTTTAATTGTACATTGATTAATGGGGCTTCCAGAGGGGCTTCAGCATTTCAAATAGTAACAATAGTCCTTTTTAAATCATAATCCTCCTCTAGAGTGATCTAGTTTGCTCCTTGGTTTCTGTGATTTGGTAGTGGGTTATAGTTTACATTTGGTGGGACTGGGGTGCATTGGATTGCTCCATTCTTGATCAGCATTTGGATCTCGTGCTTCAAACATAACAATTCTTGGTGTCATGTCCGGGAATATTTGAATGATAAGCACAATGTTTGCTTGTATTAAAATACTTGGTGGGTTGGTCTGGGATTATTCCTTCAATCGGGAATAGCAGTCCGACTCTTCCCAACCTCTCAAATAATTGGGCTAAAGGTTCAACAATTGGGGTGAAAATTTAGGGGTTTTGTGCTTCAAAGTTTGGACGTGGTCTAGGAGCATAGGCAGGTCTAGTTTGGTTGGTAGTGGTTTGAACAAGGGCGTATGACCGTGGTGGGTTTGGATGTATGTTTGATCGGGGTGGATTGTAGTGTGGTTGGGTATTGTAATGTGGTTGTGCATTGTAAACTAGGATGTAAGTGGGTTGGTTTGGAGGATGAGCATTTGTGGGGTAGGGATTGGCTCGATGAGGAGGACTTAGTTGATAATAGGGGAAAGTTTCCATCACCTCTACTTCCTTCTTCTTTCCACCACCGATGGAATGGGATTGTATAGCCTTGCTAGCAGCCTGTAGCGCAGCCATTGACTGTATCTTCCCAGACTTAATATCTTATTCAAGGAAATCTCCCATTTTGACCAGCTCGGGGAACTTCTGGTCATAATCCCCATCATCTTCTTGAAGTAGATTCCTTCCTGAGCAAAGATGAAATATTTAGTCAGCTCATTATCTTCCAGCAGGGTTTGTGCTCCGTCTGCTTCTGATATCCAACGA
The DNA here is from genome assembly GCA_000715115.1 of Nicotiana otophora. Classification (NCBI taxonomy): domain Eukaryota; kingdom Viridiplantae; phylum Streptophyta; class Magnoliopsida; order Solanales; family Solanaceae; genus Nicotiana; species Nicotiana otophora. The sequence goes on along the minus strand of AWOL01S0012221.1, from coordinate 20,183 downwards.
CAAGCATACTCTTGAAATGACTCAGAGGGCTTCATTTGTATGTTCACCAAAGTGAATCTATCTGGAGTGATCTTAGTATTGAACCTGAAGCGACTCATAAAATATTCGTCCATATCTTGCCATTATCTCTAGTATATGGGGTCTTTTCTAGTGTACCAAGTGAGTGCTTCCTCTGTCAGACTTCTTATGAATATCTTCATCCTCAACTTCTCATTCCTTCACACTTCTACTAACTTGTCATAGTACGCTCTCAACTGAGCGTGGGGATCGCCCGTTCCATCAAAGATATAAAACTTTGGAGGTTTGTACTTTACATGCATATCAACATCTGGATGTATGCATAAGTCTTCGTAATTTAAGCTCTCGCTCCCTCGAGCAACTTGCAGGTTCTTTATTTGTTTCCTTAGTACTTGTAGTTGTTCAGGAAGCGACTCATCTTCCTTGGATTTGGCTTCTCTTTCAATTTCAGCATACTGGTCGATCTCATAAGGCATCCTGACTATGACAGGTGAAATAAAAGTGGGTTTTGATGAGGTATATACGGGTGGAATATATCACACAAGGGTGGCAGTGTGTGCCACAGATGTATACTGCATATGGGTATTTGTGAACGTGACATTGTCACGAGGAGGAGTTTGGACCAAATTGGTAGTGGTTGGTGGATTTTGTGGGGCTGGAACGTAGTTGGGAACATAAGGTGTGTGTATGGGAGGATTTGGTGGGTTTGCAAGAGTAACAAGTGGTATGACTCGGGTTATGGTAGGGTTTGCAGTGGCAGTAGTTGGGATATTGGTCGGTTGTCGGGTTGATGAAGGAAGGTAGTTAGGATTGAATCTAGTGATTGAAAACGGGGTGGTTATGGAAGCGTCAACATGGCCAGATGTCCCAACTGCCTGATATGTTGTACCTCCCCCCTTAATGACTCCATTTCTTGATCCATTCGGGTGACATGCTCATCATTCCGGGTTTCATCCTCTCCCCCCTGATCCTTCTGGGTTGTCAGTTACCATAAGAGCATTTTTGACCAGGTTGTTTGTAGCTTTCATCTTTCCTTTGGACCATAGGTTATACGGTGGCTTGGGCAATTTAAACATCAACACAAATCAAACTCTTCTTCAGGGGTAAATAAATAAAGTGATAAAGCAGGAAAACAAAACAAAAGCAGAAGTTAGCTCAGGGAATGTATACATAATCACATAGAGCAGTCAATTCACATATTCAAACCAACGCGTTCCTAAAATATTCAAGGACCTCTCTTTGCTGGAGGTAGGCCTACATCGCAAGTTTTGGAAAATATCCAAATTTGACACATTTGGATCCGGAGTAAATTGAGTTTTTCATTGATGGAAAGTTTTTGGTTGCATGTGGATTACAAAGACTTCATTACTGTACAAAGATAAGGGGTAGTTGCTAACGACTACAATGTGGTCCTTCCAGGGTCTACAAAGGATTCATGGTCTTATAAAGTTTTCCTTAGGGAATTTAAAGAGTACAAAATGGAAATCAACCAATAGCTTCCATAGTCATCCCTGGAGTCTCCTCCCAAACTCTCCTTCTCTAGATCTTCTTCGAATTCCTCCTCGACATCATAAAGATTATACTCTGGCTCCTCTTCCGAATCCTCTTCTTGTTCTTCCTCGGACTCAATCTGTATGTACTTCACTATCTGATTGTCATCATCAGGCATCAAGAACATATAATCAACTAATCCCGAGGCTACCTGATGGTGCATGGTAGGGGTGCAAGATAGTGAGGTAGGATCTCATGGTATATTTTCAAAGCTGCTCTCGAGTCTTCCAACCTGGCTAACCCTTCCTGATCTTGCCTGGCCAGTTGATCTTATTCAGTAATCCACACAAAATACTCGGGTGTGCACCATCAGTTTTGCCCCATACCCATCATGACCAAGTCACTCCACTCGTCTTGCAGCCGTCTTACCCTCGGAATTGGAACTTGCCCATTTTAGTCGTCCTCATATAAAGCTATTAAGTACCTAAGAGGTATGTATTGAACCAAGCTGAACCACCTTAGGAATCTCAGTAGTGCATATGGATGAATCCCTTCCAATCCCATCAACTCTATGAAATATTTCTCTGGACCTCTCACAATTGCTCTGCCACTTAGCCAAGAGTGCTTACAATTGATGAACTCTGCAGTCAGGTGGGTAAGAAATTTCCGCCATTCTTCTTGATCATGTGGTGTGGCCCAGTGCATCATCATTTCTTTATGACTATGGATCATATAATTAGTGCCTACAAAGTAATTGATTGTCGTCTCCCTTTGGAAGAAATGATCCATAGCCCACATTTGCAATAACAGGTTTCACCCCTTAAAGAAATCATACCCCCTTGAACATGCTGACGGTGCCCTGAAAATCTTCGCTAACAACATCGGAACAAGTGTGACCCGTATATTCCCTCGGAATGTGGCCAAGTGTAAGGCCCCGTAAAGGTTCACCCAGAACCTGGGGTTTCATGATGCCAAGATAGACTTATGTGTTGATGATTGTAGAGATTCTTCATGGCGAGGTTGCTCGCCGCGGTGTGGACTTTTTGGGTTGAACAATGTATTGGAGAGTTGAAGAATATATTTTTGCAGAGAAGGGCATTTATGTGGTCCACTGTGCGACCGCAGAATCACTCTGTGGGCTGCAGATCCGCCGTACAGTGAAGCAAAGAAATGGATCATCTTTAGAGGTTGTTTTGCGGTCCATTATGCGGCCGCATAACCATTTTTCAGGCTGCACAATCCATCGCAGACCCAGCATGAAAATTTTTGGAGGGGAGTTCTGCAATACATTATGCGACCGTAGAACTGGTCTACCACAGACCTGACCCGAATAACCTAGTTCTTAACATCACTTTTGCGGCCCATTTTGCAGACCACATATCCATTATGAGGTCCACTCTGCGCCCGCGCAGCTGTGTTCGAAGGGTCCATTTTATGGTTTTTATAACTCGAACCTATTTCGATATATAGATATAAAGGGGCATTTTGAAGCACAAATCTGATATTTGAGAGTGAGGAAGTGCCATAGAGTGAGAGGGAAAGCTCCTAAGCTAATTATTCACCAATTCTTACTCAAACGTTGGAAGATTTACAAGGAGAACCTCACAAGTTCTTCATCCAAGAGGTGAGGCTCCACATCCTAGTCTCAATTTCGAATTTGGGGTAGAAGATGGTTAATGAGGAGTGTTATTCTTGGGTGTGAGAGTGTATCTATGAATGAATGTACAATCATGAGTTGTGGGAAAGTAGTTGAGCACAAATGGGTAGACCTTGGGTTGCGGGGTGAAGGAAATCCACCATAGGAGAAGCTAGAAATCATAATACCCACCTAGTGTTTGATAAAATGCTCAAATGAGTTGGAACCATGAACGCCTTCCTAATGTATGTTCAATTTTGTTATATTTCTAAATAGATCGAAGTTTCTAAAATTTCCAAACATTGTAGTAATTTAAAGAAGCTCAAGGTGAGGTATGTTGACTAAACTTCTCTCTTAGAATTAAATCCCCCGATGTTCGTGTAAATTCCGAGTTGTTCTTTTTAAACTTGCTATTCCGAATAAACTTGGTGTTGAAAGGTATATATATATATATATATATATATATGTTCAAAATGTGTTCTGAATATTCTTATAATATTATATTGTTGTTTAGGAGCGTGTTCAAAGCATGAGTCATGTATTAAACTGTTGTGACTTCAAGTCAAGTTCAAATGGGAGTTGTTATGCCAAATTGTGTAAGAAATCTCCATGTGCCTAACACCCTTATTTGCTCACATGTATATTTAAAGTCTTAATTTGAAAAGCCTTGTTGTTGATTATCCATGATGAAATTTGAAAGTGAAAGAAGAGAGCATGAAATATGATGTGCGGCCAACGTGCCAAAATTGATATTGCGTTATATCCATTGGTGCCAATGAAATGAATGATATATAAAAGATTATTAAATGAGTGGTAAATCCTTTAAATAATAAATGCTTTGGGAGTATTGTTTAGTCTCCGAGGAAGGGTAGGTCAAAATAACCGAACTCGAAACTACACGTGCCGGTGTAGGAGCGATTGATGGGTAAATCCCCGTGTTAATGTGATGAGGTTGTTTTCCCTTATATGGGATGATATTGATGTGTTGAGATGTTTCCCCTTAAATGGGATGGTTCTATGCGCATGTGTATTCACTATCAGTAGTTGAACAAGGTTACAGTGAAGAACATATATCCATTACCATGCATTGATGAATTCTTTGATCAGCTACAGGGTGACAGAGTGTTCTCCAAGATTGATTTGCGGTCAGGTTATCATCAACTATAGATTCAGGATCCGTATATTTCAAAGACTACTTTTAGAACTACGAGTTACTCGTGATGTCATTTGGGCTAACCAATGCTCTAGCAACATTCATGCACCTAATGAATAGTGTATTCTAACCCTATCTTGATTCATTCATCATTGTGTTTATTGATGACATCTTGGTATACTCCCGCAGCCGGAAAGATCATGAGTAGCATTTGAGGATTGTGCTCCAGACCTTGAGGGAAAAGAAGTTGTATGCAAAATTTTCAAAGTTTGAATTCTGGCTTGATTCGGCGGTGTTTTTGGGTCATGTGGTGTCAAGTTAGGGGATCAAGGTAGATCCTAAGAATACTGAAGTAGTGTAGAGTTGGACCAGACCTTCTTCAGCTACGGAGATCCGGAATTATCTTGGTTTGGCCGGGTAATACCGCCATTTCGTAGAGGGTTTCTCATCTATTTTTGCACCGATGACCAGATTGACCCAAAAGGGTGCTCTTTCTAGATGGTATAAGGAGTGTGAGGAGAGCTTTCAAAAGCTCAAGACTGCTTTGACTACAGCCCCAGTGTTGGTGTTGCCTACGGGTTCGGGGTCTTACACTATGTACTGTGATGCGTCACGTGTTATCCTTGGCGTGATGTACCTACCCGTCCAGACAATTAAAGGTTCATGAGAAGAATTATTCTGTCCACGACTTGGAGTTAGCAACTATTGTTCATGCCTTGAAGATTTGGCGGCACTATTTTTACGGTGTCACCTGTGAGGTCTATACCGACCACCAGAGTCTACAGCATATTTTCAAATAGAAGGATCTTAACTTGCAATAGTGGAGATGGTTAGAGTTTCTTAAGGACTATGATATCACTATTCTATATCATCCCAGGAAGCCAATGTGGTGGCCGATGCCTTGAGTCAAAAGACGGAGAGCTTGGACAGTTTAGCATATCTACTGGCAGCGGAGAGTCCATTAGCATTGGATGTTCAGGCCTTGGCCAACCAGTTTGTTAGATTAGATGTTTCAGAGCCCAGTCGGGTTCTAGCTTGCGTGGTTTCTCGGTCTTTTTTATATGATCGCATGAGAGAGAATTAATATGATGACCCCATTTTCTAGTCCTTAAGGAGACGGTACAGTACGACGATGCCATGGAGGTTTCTATCGGAGATGATGGTGTGTTGCAGATGTAAGGCTGATTTTGTGTGCCCAATGTGGGTTACGTGAGTTGATTCTTCAGGAGGCCCACATTTTGCGGTACTCCATTCATCCGGGTGCCGCTAAGATGTATCAGGATTTGAGGCAGTACTATTGGTGGAGGATAATGAAGAAGGACATAGTGGAGTATGTATCTCGGTGCCTAAATTCTCAGTAGGTGAAGTATGCGCACTAGAGGCCAGGAGGTTTGCTTTAGAGACTTGAGATTCCCGAGTGAAAATGGGAGCGAGTTATCATGGACTTTGTTGTTGGGATCCCACGGACTCAGAAGAAATTTGACACTGTATGGGTGATTGTAGATAGGTTGACCAAGCCGGCTCATTTCATTTATGTGGTGACTACCTATTCTTCAGAGCAACTGGCTCAGGTCTATATCCATAAGATTGTCTGACTTCATGGCGTGCCGGTATCCATCATCTCCGACTGGGGTACGAAGTTTATATCGCGCTTCTAGAGATCCATACAGCATGAGTAGGAACACGGGTTGAGTTGAGTACAACATTCCACCCCTAGAAGTACGGACAATTCGAGCACACCATTCAGATATTGGAGGATATGCTTCGTGTTTGTATTATGGAGTTCGGGGGTTCTCGAGATCAGTTCTTGCCGCTTGTGGGGTTTTCCTACAACAATAGCTACCAATCGATTATTCAGATGGCTCCTTATGAGGCCCTATATGGGAGACGGTGTTGTTCCCCAGTTGGTTGGTTTGAGCTGGGAGATGCTAAGTTATTAAGAACAGATTTGGTTTGAGATGCCTTGGAGAAGGTCAAGTGGATCCAGGATTGGTTTCGTACAACCCAATCTAGACAGAAGAGTTATGCAGATCGGAAGGTTCGCGGTGTTGCATTCATGGTTGGAGAGTGGGTCTTGCTTCAAGTTTCACCCATAAAGGGTGAGATGAAGTTCAGGAAGAACGTCAAGTTGAGCCCTAGGTATATCGGGCCTTTTGAGATCCTTGAGAGAGTAGGAGAGGTGGCCTAAAAGCTTGCATTGCCATGTAGTCTATCTGCAGTTTATCCGGTGTTCCATGTTTTTATGCTCCGTAAGTATCACAGTGATCCATCCCATATGTTTTATTTCAGCTCAATCCAATTGGACAGGGATTTCTCTTATGTTGAGGAGCCGGTGGCTATCTTGGATAGACAGGTCCGAAAGTTGAGGTCAAAGAGCATTTCTTAAGTAAATGTTCAGTGGAGAGGTGAACCAGTCAGACGACTTGGCAGCCCGATCATTATATGCATAGCCGTTATCCACATCTTTCCGTCACTTCAGGTATGTCTCAAGGATGAATATTTGTTTTAATAGGGGGAGGATGTAACGACCTGGCCAGTTGTTTTGAGTATTTTAGCACCGTTCCTCTATTATTGCCTCCTCTATATTATATTGTGGTTATATGACTTGCCAGGGTGGTTGGTTTTGGTTACGGGTGAGTTTCAGAGTGAAAAAGTTGGAAACTTACGTTGAAAGAATTGACCGAAGTTTGACTTTTGTGTAAACAACTCTAGAATAGAGTTTTTACGGTCCTGATAGCTTTGAATGGAGATTCAGGACTTAGGAGCGCGTCCAGATATTGATTTGGAGGTCCGTAGGTCGTTTTGGCATGAATTGGCAAACAATAGAAAGTTGAAAGTTTGAAAGGTTAAGAAGTTTGATCGGGAGTTGAATTTATTGATATCAGGGTTAGATTCCAATTTTGAGAGTTGTAATAGGTCCCTTGTGTCATTTATGACTTGTGTGCACAATTTGGGGTCAATCGGAGTTGGTTTGGTACGAATCGGCGTTAGTTTTGGAAGTTGGATGTTCACGGTTTCAATAGGTTTGAATTGGGTTGCAATTTGTATAATCGATGTCGTTTGATATGATTTTAGACCTCGAGTAGGTTCGTTATGTGTTTTGGAATTTGTTGGTATATTCAGACGGGGTCTTGGGGGCTCCGGGTGCGAATCAGATTAAAATCAGACAATTTTTGGAATTGGTTGGTTGTTGAACCACTGTTGATACTGGTGCAATCACACCTGCGTACTTTGGGACGCATGTGTGGCACTGCAGAAGCGGCCTTCGAGCCGTAGAAGTGAGGGTTGGGTTGGCAAGCTGTGACCGCAGGTGCGGAAGGGGCATCGCAGAAATGGATTTGAGTGGGCTGGGTGTGACGCCCCTTGACATTCCTATTAGTCCGAGGCCATAACGCACACTCACAAGTCGCTTACGTGTCGTCTTGCCTTCAACAAGAGGTTAAGGACTGGAACAACTTATATTATCATGATATTAAGTGTAGGAGGTGTATTGGATGTTGTTAGGGTCTAAGGAGATCCCTAGAACTAAGCCAAGTTAGGAGCTATGCAATGGGCTAAAGTTTCAAATAAATCCGCACATGATCCGATTCCAAACTATAAATACTTAGGTGGTTATATACATATCAAATTAAAGACCTTTGAGTCTAGTTTCCAACGCATCAAACCGTTTGTGATTTGGATATGTATACAGAAAGTTATGGCCATTGTACCAGACCTATGCCATATGCGCGCCTAGATGTGCGACTGCGCATAGAAGAGGGGTTTCTGCCTTGTGTTCGCGGCCAGATGTGCGGCCACGCACATAGGATCCCTATAAATACCCCCAAGGTCGGGGAGAGAGAGGGGATAAGTCATTTCTTTGAGCTAGGGCTTGCTCTAACAAGGGGAATCTGTCCTATACTTCCCTCCCATGAACCAAGGTAATGTTTTTGAGTATTTTGAGTTGATTACTAGTCCTAAACACTTATATTAAAAAAGGATTAATATTGAAGATCCATATATTTCCATTCAAATCCCCAAATTGGTCAAGAACACTACATGTTGGGATTCTTAAGAGTTTCACTATAAGAGGTAAGTCTACCATCTCTAACTAATCTATGACGATGATTTATGTATGAAATATGTGTTATGACTTATGGGATGGTGATTGGAAGCCATAAGTGCCTGACCTAGGTTGTGTTGGTATTGTAGAGACTATAAAATGAATTAATCGATAATATTTATGGGTTGGGAGTGAATTGTTGGGCATGCATGTGCTAATGGAAGTTGTGGATGGGCTAGAGACAATTGTGAGGTGAATCATTAGCGTGGAAGGTTTTTATTAGGTGAAGAAATTCCATTGAAGGAGGTTGTAGAAACATATGCACATTAGATGTTTGATAAAAAGTCTAAATGATTTAAAGTACAGAAATCTTAATAATATTAATACAATTGTGTTGCATTGTTGTAGACTAAAGTTGTTTTGTGTCGTGGACAATCATAGTATTATTAAGGGGCGAATTTCAAGTATGAAGGCTAAACTCTTCTTTTAGTATCGGAATTCCCGTATTCTTACAAGACTCCATCGTGTGTAGTTCGAACTTGAAACACTATAGAGGTGGGATATTCAAGTAGTACCCAAATTGAATAATGTGTCAGAACCCTCATATGTTAATGATTCTCTATTTTGACTTAAATATGTTATACCCCTTTTGGGAATAAAGTTTTGTACAAAATCAATGTGATCAAATTCTTATTTCTCATATGATGAAATCTTATGGATTTATATTTGTTAAGGCCAAAGGTGCCAAAGGGTTTAATTTGAAAAGAAATCTTTTGTACAAACTATTATCATTTTGAGAATCCAAATTGTGGTATTGTGTTTACACCTCCACCCGCATACATTGGGGTGAGGCGGCAATGCTGCTTTGTGTAGAGATTGTGGCATTGTGATTACACCTCCACCCGCATACATTGGCGTGAGGCGGCTGGCCCTCTTTTTTTAGAGATTGCGGTATTATGATTATACCTCCACCCGCATACATTGGGGTGGGGCGGAAGGACCTTTTTGTGTAGATATTGTGGCATTGCGATTACCCCTCCACCCACATACATTGGGGTGAGGCAACAAGGACGCTTTGTGTAGAGATTATGGCATTGTGATTACACCTCCACCCGCATACATTGGGGTGAGGCGGCAGGGACGCTTTGTGTATAGATTGTGGCATTATAATTACACCTCCACCCACACACATTGGGGTGAGGCGGCAGGGCCACTTTGTGTAAAGATTATGGTATTGTGGTAGAGGTTGTTATAGAGGATCCCCAACTTGAAATTTATAAATGTTATTGAAATATTTAAATGAATTTTCTATGGTTTTAACGGCTATTTAAGCTCTTTTATTGCTTCCATGATTCGTCACATTCATGTTGTACTTCAAATCTTTGAAAGTGGGTGTTTGGTTTTCATACTAGTACTATTCGACATGTACTATCATCCCTTTTGCTTGGGGCGCTTCATCTTTAATGGATGCAGGTGGTTCCACAGTATGTGTCGTTGATCAGTGATAGCAGTGCACCTTCTTCGCAGCTGACTTGGTAGGCCCCACTTCATCTCGGGGTCGTATATCTTTTGTTCCTCGTGTGTTATAGTTTGATGTATAGTCGGGGCCTTGTTGCCGGCACTGTCATAGTACTCTTTTCTATCTAATAGAGGCTCCCTAGACATAGTGTGGGTTGTACGTGTCACGCCCCAAATTCGGGGAGCGCGACCGGCGCTCAACCGAGTTAACCCGGCCGAGCAAGCTTGTTAAATTTCCTTCTATCCAAACTCATCCATGAATAAGGATAATACATATTTTCATTAATTAGACAATAAGGTGATCATGTCTACAATACCAATTCATTACCATTAGTTACTCCATTAATAAGTCTCAAAACACACACACACACCCCTTCATGGTTCAAAGTGGAACAAGTGATTTAATCACAACGCAACTTGTTTAACATTCCCAAAACCCATACACAACCCACACTTAGTCTACGGAGCCTCTAAAAATACCAAAGAGTACAATGATAGTACCAACAACAAGGCTCCGGCTATACCTCAAAACACATACGAAGCAAAAGATGCACAACCCCGGAATGAGATGGGGCTCACCAAGTCAGCTGGGAAGAATGAGCACTGCTGTCACTGGTCAGTATCCTCCGCTGTGGAACCACCTGCATCCATTAAAGATGCAGCGCCCCCATGCAAAAGGGACGTTAGTACATGTCGAATAGTACTAGTATGAAAACCAAACACCAATTTAAGAACTCAAAAATATAGTATGAATATGATGAATCAAGGCGACAATAGAATAACATAGATAGCAGTTTAAACCAAAGCAAGATTATCAAGAGCTGTCATTAACATTTATAGAACTTAAGATGAGATCCTCTCTAACCATTTTCACACAAAGCGGCTCCGCCGCCTCACCCCAATGTATGCGGGTGGAGGTGTAAACACAATACCCATTTCACACAAAGCGGCCCTGCCGCCTCACCCCAATACATANGGGTGGAAATGCATCAACGATACCAATACCTACACAAAGCGGCCATGCCGCCTCACCCCAATATATATATATATGTGGTGGTGGTGCAACAACAATACCAAAACCATACACAAAGCGTCATTGCCACCTCACACAAATGTATGTGGGTGGAGGTGTAATCTCAATCACAATCTCTTCACAATTTAGCATAATAATTTCCACATAAATCACGACTTGGAACATAAGATGTAGATACACAATCTTATGATACTTTATAATACAATATGATAAGACCATTTGAAATACGAATTGAACATATTACTTTGTCACAAAACGCATTCGGAACACGAATTGAGATCTCTAATGATTTCCTTGAAATGAGTTATAACTGTAAGTTAATACTTCCCATTTGCTACCCCAAACGTTTCATCCAGGGGCCATACCTGATGAATGTCTTATAGAACCTTTTGATTCAAATGGAGAATATCTGTTCACTAGTGCATGTACCACATAATAATATTTACCTACATGGCATCGAATCTAATGTGAAGCAGCCTAGTGTTGAGATATTCCTTGAGCCACTCTCCCTCACTCCTGTGTATGTGACTCACATGGTTTGGATAGTTACTTTACTCCCCTTATGAACATTATCATAAACCCTTTTCACTGTCCAGTAACATAAGAGCATATCTCATCACCTATCATATGTGTACATGTTAATTGAAAGGGTCACTTGTCCACATAAAGTTCCTATGAAACTTGGGATCCTCACAAATTCATCGTAGGAATATCTATTATTTGCCCATCTCAGTATAACTTTCATGTCTACCTAGATCATACCTCAGTGATTAACTGACCTTGTTCCTAGTATTGTAGTAGCCGATGGCTTGGTCGGGTACTGCAGCTTGAGAGTTGTTATAGCAAAAACATGTCTAGTTTATAACGAGTGTTCATTCTGACTTTAAACCTCTACAACGTATTCTGGTTGTATTCCTTAGTTAGTAAATTCATTATGCTAGTTTCCCGACACTTGTTGGATAACCATGAGAGATCGCGTCCTTCTATATGTCGCTATAACACTTCCTTTATCACAAGGGTCCTTAATAGGCTCTCCGTCAAAACCGTATGCACCTTTGGGGTTATCATAGCATCATGTCTGCTTCTCATGTTTTTCCCATCTTTCATTAGCATCTGGGTACTTTTCAAGTCACAAAACCCATGACGAATTTGTTATGAACATTCGCAAACCTTTCATGATTTGTCTAAAGTGCCTCCCTGGTTCCGTTATCTTTAAACACTCGGCTTCTAGAATCATTTGCTATGCAATTGTCATGTGCGGAGCGTTTACTATGCTTAATATTCCACATCCTTGGGTGGATAGAAGTATTATTTGCCTCTATCCACGGAGCATCATATTATCCATTAGAACCTCTCTAACCAATGCATGATTTCATCCCAACATTAGGGTGTCCTAACTAAATAGTCTCACTCGTGTATGGTTGAACATAAGTGGCCTTACCGCGACCATTCCCTCCCCATTTCAGGTATATGTTTCGGATTTTGGCACATATCATGAATATATTAATTTGAAGGAAAAGTCTATCATGTCTCTAGTCCTCTCATATAGGATCAAATATCCGAAAGAGTTAAGCTGCCAGAGTAATACCTCACAAATGCTCAATCACTTTTTCAACCTCATGGACTTGGGCGTAGATTCTTTGTGTCAATTACTATTAAGAGCGTAATGCAACTTCATGTATTTTTGAAACCTCTACCACATTCATGGTGCAAGAATCTTCTCATTTTGAGTTAAACTGATTTTACCTACACTCAAGGAGACAATTGATGTCATGTGCTTGGGTATTTCTCCTTAAGGCTTACTATTGTCAAGCAAGGCACATATGGAATAAAATAATTGTTAAGGTCCCTTTCATAACTCATAGTCATCCAAGGATAATGATACTAACGTCTTTATCCTCCCGATCATACCTCCCATGTATCTCATGTCTAAAATGACCAGCTCGAAATACACACCTAAATTATGCTCGCTAATAAAATATAGTATAGTATAATATTGTATCCACATGGATTGGATTTAAATAGTATTCTCGTAGTTTCTAGCTTGGTTGTTATTCAAGATGATCAATAATTGAGATTTATATGATTTCTAACTAAAATTAACTAAGAATCTAAAGCTATTGACTAATGACAATCGCAACAAGGAACAAGCAAAGAAGGTTATCAATTGGAGAATATATGGTTTTGATAGGATAGGTGCAAGATAATTGTTTGGGATCTAACACTAGATAATTCACTTCTAATGTTCAAGTGAGTCTCTCGAATTCACTCAATTATTAGTTCAAACGTTCAACAAAAATCTCTCTCTCGATTAAGTTTTAACCTCATAAGCTGAACCAATTTAAGCACGTGAAGATATGCAAGAATGCGTAGTGGATTGGTCTTTAGGAAAACCTCTTTTGATTATTCTCCTAACTAGGTTTAATCAATGATTCCACTAGCCTCTTTCAATTACTTAGAAGAATTAATGAAATCAACCAACAATATAATGCAAAGATATCACAAGTTATGCCTCTCTCGATTATACGAACAAGTGAATATAGATGCAACAGTTAAATCATCCAAAAATGCTTCAATACATAAAACTAGAGTTATAATCTACAAACAATCATCAATACACCAAATCCATCAAACCCTAAAGAGAACTACTCCATAGATATGGAGCAATTCATCACAAATAAAATTAAAGTATAGGAAAACATAAATTCGATCCAAACATGAGTGAGGAAGGAATGATAAAATCCTTGTGCTTTTCCTCCTACAACTCCTCCTTAGTTTCCTTAGGTCTAAAGTATGTCAAAAGTCTAGAAAATAACGTTGTTCAATGTATTTATACCAAGTAGGGTCGGGCCCAGACGAAATCACTTTTTCCTAGCCAGAATAGGAAAATAACTCTATAAAAATTGCACAGGCGCGCCGCATGGGGTAACGTGCTATGCGGGGAATTAGTGGAAAAATCCAGAGTACTAAGTTCTGATAGATAATAGTGAATTGCACAACTGTGGTGCCCAACGCACCGCGCCAGTAAGGATTCTCGAAGTACAGATCAAATCTTAATTTTTGACGTCCAGACTTGGTCCTCAACCCCCGAGCATGATCCAGGCTTAATCCCTTGGGCTTTTACTCAGACTTCAAAGATCCGGATAGCTCAAATTAGCTCCACAACATCTACATCACTCCTACAAGGCATAAAACACACACTAAGTGCAAAACACTATCAATTAAAGCTCAAACACAAGTAAAGTGTAGTGAATTAGAGTATAATAAGAGACTAAAATATGTAATTATAGCCTACCATCATAAAACAACTCACTTCTTTTACATCTTAGGATCATGTACATGGTTCCCACATTATCAATGTGTACTAGTTAACTCTATGCCTCATTTGTCGAATCAATAATGTCATCACAACAATTAACCATGTCAGCGCTATTGGTAGTAACCTTCATATCTCTTATGATATAACCTCCTGAAATGCCCCTGCTCAGCACATTGATGGATTCTTGAATAATTCCAGCTCAAACTCGAAACTCATTGTTCCTATTTGTAATAGATCTCTAGAGAGTTATAGTTTCAAACATCTCAAAGAAGAAGCATCATTCCCTGATCAAACATATTGGGTAGGAATTCTATGGTCATATTCATTCTAGCACATCATAGAATAATTGTTGAAGGTCGCCAAGAGTTTAATTTGGGTGTTTAACGTAGAGATTTAGAGTTGAAGAAAGTGAACGAGTTATTTTTAATATTTTCTCCATGAATATATTATGTTACTTGTTAATAAAGGTAAAGTTGGTGTAGTTCACATTGGGCCTTATGTAATCTCGAATGAAATAGGCTAACCTATGGGTATGATGTTTCCCCATCATTGTTCTCCATGTAACTGGTATTTCATGTGTCTGCGGCAAAGAAGGTAGTTGGAAATCTTTTGTATGTCGTTACGGTGGTAGCTATTGAAGGTGAAGTTAATGGGTAATTAGCTTATGAGGGATACTTAATTGTCATCCTTGTTAGATAAGTGCGTAAGTTGGGATTGCCTCCGTCAAAGTGCTATGGCAAAGTTTGTGACTCGAAGAGGTAAAAGATCGAGGGTGTAGTGGAATTCTCACTTGTTTGTATAGCCAAATGGTTGTGATTCGAAAGGTACTTTCCATGTGTTATAATTTAAATATGTACAGTTCATGTCCAAATACCACTTTTGATAATGTAATGCTTGTAATGTCGAGACATGTGTTATTGATATATATATATA
>AWOL01S0012217.1:8647-19902 GCA_000715115.1 Nicotiana otophora | reverse complement strand
TAGGTCCAATGACCTTATATAATTAAACACAACTATCCCACATACACTCCACATCAATATAACTCAAGACACAACTGCGTAATCCGTGTACCCAAATATGCGAGATGTCTTATGGAAGGGAACCATATTGCAAGTTCAATAAGCACCACCACAACCACAATGTTACAACCAACTCCTCAAATTTCGTGAAGAGGATAACCGTAGGCGCATGTGCATAATTGTAGAGGAAGGATATTAATGAATCAGATAAATTATCATAGAAATAAAATTCCCACACACGGCACGGACAACTTACGTGCCAATAATATGAATCGCCCAGCATGGTCACAGGCCTCCAGTCCCAGCATATTATAGAGGAGAAATTAAACAAGTACACTTGTATATGATAATGAAATAATATTCTCATGCTCCTGAACTGGAATAAATAGCACGCCATAGTGCAAGCATGTGCAATGTCTGCTATCACACTTCAAATCAGCAATTTTATGCAAAATTAGTAACTACCCCATTTATTTAGGGAATAATCTTCTTTGTAACCTCAAGTATATCCCAGATAGTTCTCAACAAAGGTCGGGTCGTTACATTGTTTTGAAAAAAATGTTTGTTAATATTTTTTATATAACATGTTAATTAATAGTGTTGTGTTATAATCCCAATTGGTAGGACGAAAATCAATATGGATTTGAAGAATGGTATGATGAACCCATTAACTAGGAATACTATAAATCATGTTTACACTATGTTTGAAATATGACCGGTGAATACGAACTCCAGATCTTTAAACTACAACAATAACTTACGGCAATGAAGGAGAAACTAAAAGAGGCAGAAGAAGAAAAAAATAGGTTAGAAGAGAAATTTAAGTTGTTGAAGCACAAAATAATGGGTGATAGTGACTAAACAAACACATGGATGTGTTGAGTGTAGTATTTTATCTTTATGTTTTACGTGTCATGTATTATCATTAATTGTACCGAATTTAAATTATATTAAGTTGTCACTTTTTTTGATGTAGTATTAAACTAATAAATAACATGAGAAATAAAAACACATGCACAAAATTATGTAAAACAAAAATAATGTTGCTATTATATATTTAATGTCATATATATATATAATGATAAATGTCAATGTGTCCCACAACCTGTATGCTTTAAAGCATTGGCTGGCCTGTGGCGNTACACTGCTGATAATAAAAGAAACATGCAAAAATCTCATGACCCCTTATCAGAGAAACAAGTCATGGAGCTCTCTCGCTCCAACCAGAACCATAATCACCTTCTAAGCCGACTTTCAATATTATCATCCCGAATATACCGTAATCAAACCTTATAGTACCCATTATAGGTCCAATGACCTTATATAATTAAACACAACTATCCCACAGACACGCCACATCAATATAACTCAAGACACAACTGCGTAATCCGTGTACCCAAATATGCGAGATGTCTTATGGAAGGGAACCATATTGCAAGTTCAATAAGCACCACCACAACCACAATGTTACAACCAACTCCTCAAATTTCGTGAAGAGGATAACCGTAGGCGCATGTGCATAATTGTAGAGGAAGGATATTAATGAATCAGATAAATTATCATAGAAATAAAATTCCCACACACGGCACGGACAACTTACGTGCCAATAATATGAATCGCCCAGCATGGTCACAGGCCTCCAGTCCCAGCATATTATAGAGGAGAAATTAAACAAGTACACTTGTATATGATAATGAAATAATATTCTCATGCTCCTGAACTGGAATAAATAGCACGCCATAGTGCAAGCATGTGCAATGTCTGCTATCACACTTCAAATCAGCAATTTTATGCAAAATTAGTAACTACCCCATTTATTTAGGGAATAATCTTCTTTGTAACCTCAAGTATATCCCAGATAGTTCTCAACAAAGGTCGGGTCGTTACATTGTTTTGAAAAAAATGTTTGTTAATATTTTTTATATAACATGTTAATTAATAGTGTTGTGTTATAATCCCAATTGGTAGGACGAAAATCAATATGGATTTGAAGAATGGTATGATGAACCCATTAACTAGGAATACTATAAATCATGTTTACACTATGTTTGAAATATGACCGGTGAATACGAACTCCAGATCTTTAAACTACAACAATAACTTACGGCAATGAAGGAGAAACTAAAAGAGGCAGAAGAAGAAAAAAATAGGTTAGAAGAGAAATTTAAGTTGTTGAAGCACAAAATAATGGGTGATAGTGACTAAACAAACACATGGATGTGTTGAGTGTAGTATTTTATCTTTATGTTTTACGTGTCATGTATTATCATTAATTGTACCGAATTTAAATTATATTAAGTTGTCACTTTTTTTGATGTAGTATTAAACTAATAAATAACATGAGAAATAAAAACACATGCACAAAATTATGTAAAACAAAAATAATGTTGCTATTATATATTTAATGTCATATATATATATATATATATATATAATGATAAATATCAATGTGTCCCACAACCTGTATGCTTTAAAGCATTGGCTGGCCTGGGGTGCATCCTATCCCACCCGGCTACGCTATCAGGATCATCCTCATCACGTCGCCTCTTTATCGGAGGATGCGTTGCAGCGTGATCGTCAGTAAGGCTGGCAGACTCAGTAGAAGCGGCCATCGGTCCAGCAGTAACCTAAAAAATAATAAGATATTTTAGTATATGAAATATAAATTACTAGCGTACGTGTTAGCTAATTGTTTTTTAATGGGCATATCATGGTCTCGGCGGGCTCCTGAATAAAATCAGCCTTGTCCGGCATGTCAGTATTGCACAAAGTGGCCTACGTGACGGGCGATGATGATGTCTTTAAAGAAAATAAAAATGCTTTAGATACTGATGACTAATTAATGAGATAAAAACAAATATAAATAATAGTAATACAAACAAACCTGTGCCTGAGTAGCGACACACTCCTCAGCAGCCCTCGATGATGAGACATAACTCAATCGTCGCCCACTATGCACTTCTCGTATCGGACGATCCTCATCAATTATCGATGGCCCTAGTCAATCAAGAAAATACTGATCCCACTCATGCTGCGTAATAGCCGTGCCCGCGATCAACAATGGAGCTGACGGGGTCAACTAAGAAGTCCCTGGCGACAGCTGCAGGCTGAATGACAGCATATCATGAGGAGCATCTGTGGCTTAGGGTGGTCACCCGGCTGATCATCTCTAATACCCTCCACGGGTGCCTCAACGCCCCTTGCAGGGGACCCTGTCCTCATCGACCACCATGACCTCGTGGGATACCCCTTCCTCTCTGGCCACGCCTTCCATGTCTACCACGTTCAGGCTCCACTGATGGCCCGTGATGGTAGTCCTCTGGCGGCACATAAGAAGCCTCGTATCCTAATCGCTCATCATCTCGGGCAAGCCTCAATGTCCAGTCATCCAGATTTGTAACTTGACGACCATACTCGTGCAAAGCTGTCGCTCCCTCACCGGTATGCTGCAGCATCTGCAGTCCCAGCTGGTAGAACTGATATAATCTAATAGCATGCATAACATGTCAAATATTAATTATGGAATGATAATTTAACGTTATAAGTAAGTATAACAAATAATATACCAGTGCCTCATGCCTCCCAGTGTATGGAATGTACCGACCACCAGCGCGATGAACGGGATTCCCGACATGAAGTCGGGTAATGCTGTGATACCAGCCCATATACTCATGTTCGCCATCCGTACTCTCAGGTGCAGGGGGTGGAAGAATCAGGTCATACCTCTGGTCCCAAACATGAATCTGGGCCTCTAGCCAGTCCACGTATGTCTGGTCGACCCTGGAAAGATCATCCCGCTGGTAATGTGTCCTAAGCCAATCGGGCGGGATAGGTACAAGCTGCGACCGACCAAACCGGCGAAGGACTTGCTCGGTGGCATGATGCTCGACAATATCGATACATATCAGTGGGACAGAAGAGCTCCACATAGCTTGGTCGCGGGAGCAATAATCGGGCAAACCAGCTATGAGCGCGTCGCTGTATGGCCTCCATATGAACTATTAATTAAACACAGGAATCATGAGTAAACGTAACACATATAAAGCGAGTCCAAATAAACTTAAGTATACATATACCTGCGCGCCTTCAAGCAAATCTAACAAATCCCTATAACAGGGGAGATGATGTAGAGCCTCGACCTCGCATTCGTAGCCTCGCCTATCAACCCACCTCTTAGCTAAAGGGAGAAACGGAGGAGGTGGTGCATCCGGAGCGATGGGTGGCTGGAACTGCAGGAACCACTCCCAGACCCAAACCTAATATACATTGTGGACGTAAAATTTATGTTATTATTTTACTATGTATGTTATAATCATGAAAAGAATTGACTATGTTTTCACCTGCAGCAATGGCAAAAATCTGGCAACGTCTCTCTGGGTGCCCATGCTCGCCTGACACATTTGCCTATACAGGTAACCTAGAACAGCTGCATCCCAGCTGTAACTAGGTAAATCATCTAGCCGCTCAAGATGATGAAGAAATCTCAAGTTTACTAGGTTTCCCGAAGTGTTCGGGAACAATACACCATTAAACATCACCAACATCAACAATCTCGTGTACCGATCAATAACCTCCGCCGGTGAATCATCTGCAATGCCCGCATCCATCGCCTCCAGATGCTGCCGGATGGGCGTCAACTGCAAACGACTGGCCCCACTCAATGCAGTCTCCTCCGCTGGCTGGAAACCGGTGAGCCGCTGCAACATCTGCAGCTAATGCAGTCCCATATATTCTCTAAGAGTATGCGGGTAAGCTACATATAGTCCATCAACCGGCAGACCAAAAAGAATCTCCACGTCCTCAAGCGTGATGGTAGCCTCGTCGATGGGTAGATGAAACATGTGCGTCTCCGGTCACCATCGCTCTATCATAGCCATGTTCAACGCCCAATCGAACTGCAGCTGGCCGATCTCTATGATCCTGTAGAAACTCGTATCATGAAGGCGTCTAACTATACGAGAATAGAGTGGGTGGGCCCTAATGAAGTCTCACATATCGTTTATACGTTTGGCGCGGAATGTTTGGGACAAACACTGCCTATCCCATACGTATGAAGACCTATGCTCGGCTTGTAGCAACAGTAGCTCTAGCGATGCAGGTCCGGGATGCACAAGCGGAACCTCCATGACGATGACTGTAAATTGAACAATATTAATTAAAGTATTTTTCTTTTTAATTGCTTAACATCTTTAAATATATTGCAATATTTTTAATATTAAAATTTATTCGATATTTTTACTATATTGTTATTTAGGCTGATACATTTTCTATATTATAATTTTATATTTTATATTTTGGTTTATCATTTTATATGTTAGTTTATTATTTTATATGTTACTTTATTATTTTATATGTTTGTTTATTATTTAATATGTTAGTTTCTTATT
Organism: Nicotiana otophora; assembly: GCA_000715115.1. Taxonomy (NCBI): domain Eukaryota; kingdom Viridiplantae; phylum Streptophyta; class Magnoliopsida; order Solanales; family Solanaceae; genus Nicotiana; species Nicotiana otophora. The sequence goes on along the minus strand of AWOL01S0012217.1, from coordinate 14,476 downwards.
TTATATATTTGTTTCTTATTTTATAAGTTAATTTAATATTTCATATGTTTGTTTGTTTGTTACTCACCTATTTTTGACTATAATAAAATTAAATAATTAATTTTAATAATTATACATTATTGAATTATTAAATATTCATATAACAATACTTAGTTTGAAAAATTTTGTTAGTAGTAGATTTATGAATTAATGTTTTGAAAAAAATTAAACATTTTAAAGTAAAAAAGTATATTTTTTAATAAAATGAAAAGAAAAATTTAATATATTTGAATAATTCGAAGCATTTGAAAATATTTTTTATTTTCTATTTAGTGATAAAAAATATTTCATTAACCTCGAGAGTTCCTTAAAACATTATAGTTCATTGATATTGACGATTTAGACTTATATTTCAAAAAACTGTTAAGAAAAATAGTATAATTAGAAGGTACATATTCTAATCGATAATTCGATATACTTAATCATATAAGAGGACTTGATTCTTTTCAAATGCATATATTGCTTATAGAAGAATATTAATAGTGTTTATACTAGTTGCATATACGAAAAGAATTTTTAAAAAATTAAAATTGATAAAATCTTACTTAAGATCAACAATATCTCAAGATAAATTAAATGAATTATTTATACATATTATTAATTGAAAAAATTATTACAAAAAGTTAATTATAAACAAAATTATTACGTAATAACTTTACATTTCAAAAAGCTAGATAAATAAACTTCAAAGAAAAATATATACGAACTTTTTGTTAAAATTTAGGCCTCTAATCAAGATTTGGCTTTAGGCCACCAATCCCGTTGAGTCGCCCTTGCCTGCAAGTTAATTTTTACAGACCATGCAGTGCAAAGAATATCATTTCTTCATTTTTGAAACTCATGATAACAGGGTGGGTACTAGACCCTCGCCTAAATGGCGTGTTATTACTGGTAGTATTAGTATTACATGCCATAACTTGTTTTTCAATAGTGGTTCTAAGGATGTCTGACGATACTGCTTCGTTAACAAACACCGAAGGAACCGCCCATAATTTTTGAAAAATTTACTTCTTGGCGCCTTCCTTAGCTATTAAATCTGCTGCCTTGTTTTGCTCTCCTATAGCTATGCTTTACTGCTGGGTTCCCCAACTGTTGCATCAATAACCTACATTGAAGAATAAAGGAGTTATAAACAAAGGCGGATCAAGTATTCAAAACTCTATGGGTTCAACTTTTAAGGTTTTTAACATTGAACTCATTATATTTTTAAAGTTATGAGTTCATATCTACTATTTTTGTAATTTTAATGAGTTTTCACATATAAATTTTTACTCCGCATTGAAAGTTATGGGTTTAATTAAACCCGTCAGTAGAACACTACATCCGCCCTTGATCATAAAGAAGGTGTCATTTTTCTATCGTTAATTACCTCTTTAAAGTCATTGTTAATCTCCAGTTGCATTAGGTTGCTTTCCTTAGCCAAATTCAGTCCTTGTAAAATTGCAAGTAGCTCTATTAGATTGTTAGTTGTGTGCAATTGTTATAAAAAAGAATAGGGGGCAAAGCACAAAATAACACATACGTTAGAGATGCAAAATGAAAAGAATCCTGCTATAAATTACCCACAATCTAACAGATCTATTTTCACGATCCAATTTCACCTATAGATCGTGATGGCGACCAACATCACTGCTAGGCAAGCCAACTAGTGAATTAAATATATATTTCCTCTTTTAATAAATTTTCGAGTAAGTAAAATTTCCTTACTTGCAAGATTTAAGATGAATAAAAAGTCTAAATAAATAAAAACCAAAGTAATAATTTCAAACCATAATTCTACTAGCATGTGTACCAAGACCTGGTGTCACAAGTGTATGAGCATCTAGTAGATTATACAAAATTTTAAATATTACCTGAACATAAAATAGACAGAATACAAGTGCAAAGAGAGACACTAGGTGCTGCAGAACGGCTCAGGAAAGACAACTCACCACTAGCCCTCAGGATATCGGGGATGCGCACCGGTAGGACTGCCTGATGCACCTGTCTCAGGTCCTGCAAAAAAGTGCAGCAAGTGTAGAATGAGTACATAAACAACGTGTACTCAGTAAGTATCAAGTCTAATCTCAAAGAAGTAGTGACGAGAGGTCGACTTCGACACTCACAATGAGTCAATAATATAAAGATAAAGATATTTAAATAAACATGATTTATGTGAATAACAATAATTTTCTTAAAAGCAGAAATACATAATTTTTCATAATTTAATAATTTCCAATAAATCATTTATCTTCACAAGCTGTAATAAAATGTCAAAGCATCGTATAATTGTTAGGGGTATTATTAAGCACGATTTATGCCGAGGTCGTACGACCCGATCCAGAGTGACGTGTACACTGCCGAGGGACGTGCGGCACGATCCATAGATGCATCTATCTACTGTCGATACGTTCGGCCCGCTCCACAAGAAGAGAAAGATATTTTAAGCATTTGACTTAAACACTTTTTGAGGTTTTATACAAAAATAATACAAATTTCACTAGCGATCTTTCACAATTTCTCCAACAAATACCAATATAATTTATGCATTTTAAACTAAAAAGTATGGTGCAAAAATTCTAAATAGTTCATGAATTGGGTCCTAAACTACCCGGACAATAGCATAATAGTAGTTACGCACGGACTCTCGTCACCTCGTACGTACGTAACCCCCACAATTAGGAATAATTATTTATTTAAAACACCTATGGGGTAAATTCCCTCTTACAAGATTAGAAAAGCGACTTACCTCGTTTCAAAGTTTACTTCCCGATTACAATCTCGTGTTAAAGCCTCAATTAATGCCGAAAAATTTGAAACTATCCAATGTTATATAATTTAATCAATAAATACTCAAAAATTCATAATTTATCTATTAGAGTAATTACCCAACCCAAATTGGTAAAATTCCAAAAATTCACCCCGGGCCCATGCGCCCGGATTCCGGAAATATTTGGAGAAAATCGTCACCCATAACCTTAAGAACTCAAATATATAATTTTCATCCCATTTCATAACCATTTGCGTGGCTAAAATCTCATTTTTATCAAAACTTAGGTTTTTCATCTAAACCCTTAATTTTCACAATTTACATGTTATAATATACCAATAATCTATGTATTTAACTCACAATAGGTAGAATTAACTTACCTCCAAGTTGCTAGGTGAACACCCCTCTCAAGAAGCTCCAAAATCGCCCAAGAATGGAGAAAATAGGCTAAAAAATGGCTGAGCTCCGTTTTTAAGACATTCTGCCTAGCTCTTCTGACCGCTTCTTCGCGAACGCGGTACAAGCCTTGTGTTCGCGAAGGCAAAATTCTACTAGCCCTAAAACTACTCTTCGCGAACGCGAAGGCTTGCCTGGCCTACCCTTCGCGGACGTGTGGTCTCCTTCGCGAATGTGAAGGGTGAAATACACTGGTCCCCGATCTTCTACGCGAATGCGAGAAGGCCTTCGCGAACGCGTAGGCCTAGGATCCCAAGTTTCGCGAACGGACACCCTTCACGCGAACGTGGAGGGTAATTTCCCAGCTCCCAAATTCCTTCATCGCGAACGCGAGAGACCTTTCGCATTCGCGAAGAAGGAAACCAAAACTGGAATTTCTTGTTTTTCCAACTTAGCTCCGGGTGGTTCAAAACTCACCCGAGCCACTTGGGACCCCGTCTAAATGCACCAACAAGTCTGTAAACATAATACGGACCTGCTAGAACTCTCAAAACGCATAAATCAATAACGAAACCAAGAATCGCACCCCAAAACCGAATTGAATCAAAATATGAACTTCAAGTTTCTAATTTGCTCCGAATACGCCGAATAATACTTAGACTACTCGGAATGATACCAAATTTTGCATGCAAGTCTTAAATCACCATACAGAACTATTTCCAGGCTCCGAATTCTAAATGGGCCTCAATTACTCCAAAACCTACTCCAAACCAAATTTAAAGAACTTTAAAACCTTCAAAGAGCCAACTTTCACTATTAGGCGCCAAAACGCTCCCGGATCATCCAACACCCGATCCGAACATACGCCCAAGTCCAAAATCATCATACGAACCTATTGGAACCGTCAAATCCTGATTCCGAGGTCGTTTACTCAAAATGTTGACCGAAGTCAAACTTACCCCTTTTTAAAACCAACTAAGAAACCAAGTGTTCCGATTTCAACCCGAACCCTTCCAATTCCTAAACTAACCATCCCCGCAATTCATAATACATTAAAAGTATATATGGGAAGTCTTATTTTGGAGAACGGGGTTCTAGAAGACAAAACGACTGGTTAGGTCGTTTTGTCTACTACATCCATCACAATGCATGTAACTGGAATTGAATGTCAATGAAAATTAACAACAGAAGATGCACTCTTCCAAAGTTATCACCACTCTATCCCCTTTCTCTTCGACCATCCCAAGGTAATGTTTCAACCTTTGCCTATTTACCGTGAACGTGTTTGTCCCATATTCGGATTCAATCTCTACAGCTCCACTTGAGAAAACTTGCACCACTCTGAAGGGTCCTGACCATCGAGAGTTCAACTTACCCGAAAACAATCTCAATCTCGAGTTATATAACAACACTAGATCTCCGGGCTTGAAGTTCCGATCTAAGATGTGCTTATCATGGATCATTTTCATCTTTTCTTTGTTTAATCTAGCATTCTCAAATGCATGGAACCTGAATTCCTCAAGCTCATGTAACTCAGTGACTCTGCTGGTGCCTGCGGTCTCTATATCTAGATTCAACTGCCGCAGTGCCCAAAGTGCTTTATGTTGGAGCTCTACCGGAAGGTGGCATGCTTTTCCAAACACCAACTTGTATGGTGACATAGCAATTGGAGTTTTGAATGCTGTGTGGTAGGCCTATAATGCATCATCCAGCTTCTTCGCCCAATCAGTCCTTGTTGCATTCACTGTCTTTGTCAAGACACTTTTAATTTCTCTATTGGACACTTCAACTTGCCCGCTCGTCTGTGGGTGGTACGATGTGGCTACTTTGTGGCGAGCTCCATACTTTTCCAACAGACGTGCGAACGCTCTATTGCAAAAATGGGTTCCACCATCACTGATTATAGCTCTCAGGGTGCCAAAACGTGTGAAGATGCTTTTCTTTAGGAAACTTGTTACCCCTTTTGCATCATTGTTTGGGAAAGCCACCGCTTCGACCCACTTGGAGACATAGTTAGCCGCTACCAATATATATTTGCCACCATACGAGCTGACGAACGGCCCCATAAAGTCGATCCCCCACATGTCAAAAACCTCTACCTCTTGAATTGCGGTCATCGGCATCTCGCGGCGGCGAGATATGTTGCATGTCCTTTGGCATTCATCATAAGTTTTGACCCAAGCATGGGCATCCTTGAATAGGGTAGGCCAATACAATCCCGATTCCAACACTTTTGCTGTTGTTCGGATTCCTCCAAAGTGTCCACCATATGGTGAAGCATGGCAAGCCTGCAAAACATAAGGTTTATCTTTCTCAGGGATACACCTCCGGATCATGTTATTTACACATATTTTAAACAATAGAGGTTCGTCCCAATAATAGGCTCGACAATCGCGGAAGAACGTTTTCTTTTGAATTGAGGAGAGTTCATAAGGTACAATACCTCTTGCTAAATAGTTAGCAATATCAGCATACCATGGTGTCTCCTCCATTGTCACAGCAAGTAACTGTTCATCCGGGAATGTCTCTGTTATGTCTTCAACCTCCATTCTCTTTTCAGCTCCTTCCAATCTTGAGAGGTAGTCTGCCACTTGATTGTCCGTCCCCTTTCTGTCACGGATTTCCAGATCGAATTCTTGTAGCAA